>NW_019091462.1:509874-566380 GCF_001949145.1 Acanthaster planci
TGAATAGACTGTATGTGTGGTATGCACTAATCCTCAAACAATGATGCGGTAGTAGCAGTCCTCCGTAGCGAAGGGGTTAACCGAAATCTCGTAACATCCGAGCTCGTATTACACATTTGTTTCCTCATAGGAATGTGCACAATTCAGTCGGGACTGGCAGATATGCTCGTCCCAACAGAAAGGAGTAAGACAGGTTCTTCAAACATGAAGCATTAGATAACAATGAACTTGGGGGGTTCATTTTTCCTGAAGTGAACAGCAGTGAATTAATTCACACGGTCTGATTAAATGAGTAGAGTTACCAGTGTAACTGATTTCTGGAACTGTACCCTGAGTCCCTTCCGGGGTCCTTGGGTTTTTAAAATAGAATTAGCCTTGTTATACTACATTGGCCATACCGCACCATGCAAGCAACCCTGCAGCTGCCCATCAAAAATATTGATGTTGCGAGAAGACTTCTGCATGTTGATCCAAAGAGCTTGACCTCTTGTCCATGTATATATTATCTGTGTTCAGGAGTTAAATTTTGTTTTGCTCGTACTCTGAAGCAAGCGTGTTTCCACAAAATTTCCTGCCACGGCACGAGTTTCATCACTGGCAGGTTTGGATCATGCATCACACATCCTTGCCACACGATACATGGACATCGTTGATCAGTTTGCCATTGTAATTACCTGACTAACATTGTGCAAAGATAGAATTGTCCATTCTTATGAACTGTCGACTGTGGGGATTTTTACATAGATTAACCCTAACACTCCTCAGTCCTCTAACAGGTGAAGGATTGAGGAGGGTTAGGGTTAAAGCAAGTTTTAAGCACTTTTTGTGGCAATTTTTGGAAGCATTCGTCCCCTTTCATGCTATTCAATCAGCACAAAAAACAGACCAAAAAGAAAAATTTTCCGACTTACCGACCCTATTTTTGAGATGTATGTAATCGGAAGCATCACAATTTTTCTTGGCCTTATTAGCTCCACTTACCTACCCACAAGTTTGTTAGATTATTTTCGTATTTTGGGGCGCAGAGTACATTTTGGATTTTTGAACAAAATTGGAAATCAATGCCAAAATAAAAATTTCATCGGAACTTTGTAGCTGGTCAAAATTTTTGTAAACTTAAGATTTGAATCAGAATGTTGGGAGTTTCTGATTTTTTTTATAATGATATTCAAGGTAAAAAATTGCTCCTTCAAGGCACTAGAGGTGAAAATCAGAGTGCGCCACATTAGGATAAGCCAACATACAATGTATCCTTTTCGCTTGTAAGCCATTGCCAGCCAAACCAGAAAGCCAACACAAGTGTTCACACTTTTGCAAGGAAAATAAAGGTCAGATTCTTTCAACAGTACAATTTAGTTCATGACAAAAAAAGAGGCAGGATACTCGGGTGTGTTTAGATGTTGGTGTTCATCATGTGCAGCCACTTTTAGGCGGATCTCGTGCGCAGTTGTTTTATTTGTATTTTAAGGTTCTTTATGCTTAATACTTTACCTACTTTAATTTAAAAAATTCCGGCCATATACCAAGAACTCACTGCTCTCCCTGATCACTTTTGGACATAATTTTTTGCTTTGAAAATGATTCAAAAGACCATTATCGATTATTAGTTTGTTTTTATTGTTACCCTTTGTGTGAATATTCAGTGATTTCATGACATTATGTTGTGAAGAAACTGCTACACAAAATTTGGCAATTGCTATGCGAACAAAATATTGAATAGCAGTTTTTGCAATGCAAATATTTTAAGAAAATCAAACACTTTACGTAACTCATTTTGATGTAAGGGAATCACAGTTTAGAACTGGACAACTGGGATTAAGTAAATGAGGACATCAAAATACATTACTTTCTTTTTATGGATTCTTATTTACAAATACCCTAAAACTTGGGATACAAAATAAAATCTGAGATTTCAACAACTACCATACCATCCAAACTTCGCTTTTAATAATATTTCTAAGTAGGTTAAGATCACTGGTATCCCTACATGAGCAATAATCAGTAATGGCGGATGTGGTTGCACGTTTAGAAAATGCTCAAGCATACAATATCTTCTGTTTAAAATATACCTCAACTTGACAGGCTAAATTCATGTTTGCAGTGAATACTGGACTAATACCTCTATTTGGCAACTGTAGATATTCAAAAGGATTTCACAGTATTTCCAATTACATTACATTTAATGCTTCTTATCCATAATTCAAATGAATAAGCAACGATTACAACACAAAATGTCTGCAATATGTATGATGCCCAGCATAACTGTGGATTTTACAGTTTACTTGAACACATTCTTTACAATTTAAAACTGAGCCTCTATCATCAAAGTGGTAGGTTGCTTCAACCCTAGGCAAACGGGGGTCTTGAAAAACCAGGTAGCCTGTGGTCAGTCTCTAGCCCTGCTCAGGCTGTCACTCAGTCCAGTCTTTCAAACGCAGGTGTCTCCAATACCCAACTGATGGCCATCTACATATAAACATTAAAATACATGAATGACCCCAAACCTAATAATAATGAATCACTGTTACAAGTTCTTCTCATGACTTTTTTTGTTTTCTGCTTGTTTTTTACTTGACTCTTTTCATTTGTGTGGGTTGCTGGATGGCAGCTTATAGCTTTTATTCTTTTCTCACATTGCCTGATTCATCTTTTTATTATAACAATAATTTGACACTCTCAAGGACAACAATGGTAGTCAACATCTGTCTTATATGAACTGCATGCATCAAATAACTTTCTCTATCATTAAAGTTCAATGCATCATCAAAATCTTAACTTCGGCTAGTTCTTAATCTTTAAACACACAATACAATTCAATATTTACCACAGAATAATTCTTTGTTAACTCTATCACAAGCAGTAATAAATTTCAAATTGACCTGAACAAGCAATTTTTTATTTTTCTTTAAAATGCATACATCAACATCCAATAACTTACAGTTAATCTGCTCTTGCTTCATTAGTGTCTTCCCCATTGCCTGGTCGAGAGATTCTTCAACTAATACCAAGAACAGCATAAAAGCAGTGCCACAACTGGCACAAATTTCACACAGAAATTTGGGTACGAGGCACACAGCTCAAAAACAAACACCAGCACACAGCATTCAATCCTACACTTCTCAAGGCTAGTAGGTGTACTACCTAGAGACACAGCATACCCTGCATTATACTAAACATTGTCTAGCCCACTATAGAGTCCAAAATTCACAACAGTCTAAATTCACAACAGTCTAATTAGACTAACTATGGCTCAGCATCACTAATCCTTAATTGCAGTGAATGAAAGGATGGACATTCTCCAACCATAGAGGAAGGACACATGAGTTTGAACTGCCCGGGCTGTAACGTCTGGCATGCCTGGTATGTCCATACCAAGAGCACAGCGAACGCTGCTACGCTACGCTTCACTCCACCTGTTCACAACCATGAAACCCCTTTGTACCCTTTGATGGTAATCTGCATCCTTGAAACTTCGTGCACTGAGGTATAGGAAATTGAATATTCATGCCTTTGTTGGTGCTTGGTATGATCTCACGACAACATCAAATTTAATGCTTGCGCAGTTGCTTGCATTACGCTGTGTGCCTTAAATCTATATGTGCAGTCATTGCCCTTAATGAGCTCTTTCTTCCAGAGTTATTTTGGGAATAAATAGCATGCTTGTTTACAAAATTGTTTTGTTTGAATCATTTTTATTATGGCATTTGTACCAAAGCATATTTTATGAGATTTCACGATCACTCCCTGTGATGAAATAGTGCATTTTTTTCCTAATGAACTAAGCTTTCCAGTAGTAGTGAACATTTTGTTGGCCAGTCGCAGCCAACTTCGTACCAAGTCTTTGAACACGGATTTATTGGAAGGAGGTGGATACAATTACAAACTTTGCTTGGATAATGAAACAGTGTATCAAACTTTTAAAAGTTTATTTACGATGGCAAAAGTAGGTCTAATATTAGGCATTTTTCTCTATTTCCTGGTCACAGCAATAATTTGTATTTACTTGCAAGCAAAAAACTACAGGTATTACTAGGATATTACTGGCCCCGCTTGTCCGGCTATGATGTAGGCAGTAATCAGGCATTTTTTTTAATGTTTTCTATTATTCGTCTGTCTCAGCGGCGACCATCATTAAACACTTTGAAGTGCCTGAGTTGCAACTCCTACTGCGTCCTTCCTCTATGCTCCAACTATTCGCCTACTTCACATGAACCTAAATAATTCAGCTGGTGAGAAAGTGACCGAAATTTTTTACTGTACAGAGACACCAAAACTCTAGAGGGGGAACTTTAAAAGAAAAAAAGGAACTGCTCATGACAAAGGGCAAAAATAGCTTTGATAAGATTGTGAGCTCAAACTGCGTCAAACTGGTCATTTTATTTATAAACTTAGTTCAGATAAATCTTACATCTTTATTTTCATCAGAGTACAGATGCCATTTTGTAATCGCGATATTGGCAACCAAACCATATCCTGAAAAGTTGAAAGCATACCGTAGCTCGTGAAATGAAGGTGACACTCTACCGTGGTGGCACCCAGTAGATGTGAATTACCACTAGTAAATCTGTCTTGGAAATGTGAAGTACATGTAATTCGCTCGGAACCTTGGTAATCACTGCCGATATAAGTGGGGTTAGTCCAGGGTTTAGATAACGTGTGTATTGGCATATATACGATTCACAACTTGGAAATTTACTCAAAATGCAATGATTTCTACTGTAGAGAAAGTACCATAAGTTTCTGCATTTTCATGTTTCGTCAACGCCCTGCCCAACAGAGCAACATTCGTAGCAGACGAGACTGAAACCAATTTGTTCATGTTCGTCTGTGTGCAGCTTTTCCCAACACGGTGCATTACCATGATAAATTATTCAGAAAATCCCAAGTTGACGGGAAAGACCCAAAGCGAAATGTGTTGTAGACTGCAATGGGCTACTGCGCACACGTTGTGCACATGGTTTGTTTTTGTGTACAAAAACGTGGTCAACAGACTCCCCGAAGACAAAGTGCAGTAAAATAGATTTCTAGCCCACGGGGACCACACTATTTTCATTGATTTTGCATAAATGGATAGGGTTTGAGCTGCCTGAACTCCTCATCAAAAAAACGTGAAGTTTTCTAGAAGTTTGGATCCGCTAAACACCAGCATTTTTTCAAGTGGCATTTTAGAGGCTTTCTGGTACATCTGCAAGAAACCAGGTATCATTTTTGGAAAATTTCAATCTGCAATACCTTAGAAAGATTGAGGTTTAGATCATGAGTGTGAGCACATTTGACCCCTGAGCGATGAATTTCAGTGATTTTTGAATGGCTACTGCCGGGTGTGAGCACACAGCAATCAGTCAACATAGTGTCCACGCGTGGTTGCCTCACGCATGCCAATGTACACGGGCGGATATGGACTTATGTGATTTTTGTCTACGGTGTCATGAGTTCATGGCCATCACTAAGCACTGTTTTTTTACTATGTTTTTCAAGAGAAATAACAAGTATTGTTATATGTACTAAGGCAAAAGGACTAACTCGCATAATATTGGTACTCAGTTCCTCCACCTCTCAGGGAGTACAGTGCTTTCTCTCTCATGAAGAAGAGTACATTACGAAACAATACTGAGGGCAAAAGAGTATTGTACTTTACTCTAAGCAAGGAAGTGGGTATTGTACTCATGGCTTGAAGAAAATTATCTGAATCCCTGGTTAGTAATATTACTACAAGCTGAAAGGTTATTTTGTATTGCACATCCTGCCAGTATCAGTCCTGTCACACAGCTGGGCAATAAAGAGATGCTTCCATCCCCACATCTGAAAATGGTCGAACTGACATGTGGGATTAACTCAACCACTGGCCCGCGGCTGCCCCCACATGTGCACTGTGTGATGCACACAGAGTGTATGGAATGGTGCAATCATTATTGGGTAGAAAATGGGAGATTGGTGGTGAGTAAAAACTCTGATTATTCAAAAATGATAGGTCTAATGGTCTATAAACCACTATTATGAGATTTTCAACAGCTACATGTGCTGTTAGTGTTCGGTTTCTCCTATATCACACTGCATTTTGCAATGCAACATCAACCAAATGCTACACACTTTCTAAAATAAATCACACATTGTACAATGCAAAATGCACAGAGCTTCATGCTGTAATATGCTTGAAACAACGGTTCGATTTACGCATACAGTGGGGCACAGTATAAATACACATATATGCAAAACTTTATTTTGTTGAATATTTGTAGTTGTTGAACCTGCTGAATCTCCAGTGTCATGAATAGAGGCAAAAATCAAGAGTACGCCACATTAGGGTAGATCCACATATATGTATATCCTTTCCTTAGTAAGCCATCCCCAACCACAAACAAAAGCCAACACATGGGTTCAAACATTTGCAAGCAACAAAAAAGCCAGATTCTCTCAATAGTACAATTCTGTTCATCAGAAAAAAGAGGCAGGATGTGTTTAGCCTACCTGCTAATCACATATCCGCTGGACCATTTTGCAACAGATAAATCACTGAATTACATGGAAAACAGACTCTTTATTAGTCCCCCGACTCCACAACTGTATCTTCACAAAATATTATCACTCCCTGAAGTACACATTCCTTAACATTTTAAACATGCGTAAACAGCTAGCTTGACAACATAGCCTGTATCACGCACCCTGACATTGCAGCTCCCCCCCCCAACTTCCAACACGGTCCAGCCAATATGTGATTAGTGTGGTTCCCTGACCACAGATATCCCAGACATCTCTATACATTATCTTAACGAGAGTAGTCGGAATTATCAGGACTGGTATCGAAAGCAACATAAACATTTGTTACGCTAATACCCTGCATCTGTTTTGTCACATGATGTACGGCCATAAGAGAATGCAGATGTGTGCGGATCATCAAGGGATAAGAGTAACCCCAGAACTGTGGGGTCCGACGTCTGCTCCTCTCCCAGGAACCCCACAGAAAAAGAGCCTTTTTTGCCATAGGCTATGCATGACGTTTAACAGGGCATGATCAGCAATTCCATTCGAGTTGTGTACAAAAGAAATATTGCTTCGTTTCCCCCGGGAGTTTTGTGTAAGATAGCTTACATACCTTTGTTTTAAGTGCCAAGAAAGAAAAGGACCAAAACCATGTTGTTTTCCAAAAAAAGGTGCAAATATTTCCTGACCAGTGTCTGAGAGTCATGCAGTTCACATGTGTACTTTCAAAGACGAGCGGTGACCAAATCATTGCCTACGGTTGCCATCGATATTACTTTACGATACTACTTTACAAGACATGGAAAGTGGCTACAGCCACTTTCCGTACATGTGTGTGCAATTCTTAGCCACGCTGGTTGAAATGGCAGTTGGCTGTGGCACGCTGGGGAAGGCCTTGCACTTCTTTTCCTGGCTAGCCCATTCGGATAGTTAAATGGATATTTTATTAGCCTGATTAGAGTTTTACTAGCCCATATATAAATTTTATTACCAGCTTACCAATAAAGAATTTGACTTTTCAGAAAATAAAAGGCTGATGGTATAAAATAAAGAGCCAGGTATGTTAGTTAAAAGTCACTTGAGTCACTGGTCATGGAGTTGGGATCAAAATCATCTCTTTGCTCCGTCTTCCGTCTCATTTGGGTTGCTTACGTTTGGCAAAAATTGCCACTTTTGGTGTACTTTCTGACCTCCGCACATGCGCAGTGAACACGAAAAAACTTTTTCCAATCACAAGAGGGTGCTGTATCAAAATGCTTTCAAGGACTCCTGCAATGCCCAGTATAGCTAGCTGTGGCCAGTTAAGGTCAGAAAAATATATAAGGCCAAATAAATACTTCTGGTTTTGACCCCAATTTTTCAGCGCGACCCTAAAATTTGTATCGGCAAGTTAGAAAAACAAATTTAAAAAATAAGAATAAATAAATGCCGATGTCTTTTCTGTCTTCACCTTTCAACAACCCTTTCTCATGTTAAAACGCTTGTTTTCCTATGTTTTCCTACTTACATTTGCAAATTTTGAAAAAAAACTTTTGTTATTATCACGAGTTCCACTCGTGTTTTGCTGTCGAGGTGGTGAAAACGTGCGCAAAGCTCAATGCATGAAAGAAAAGCTGCGCTGGTTCCAACCACGCAAATACAAAAGAATGCGTGATGGAAATGTGCTAACCAGTCTTTACGTCCCGCTCAATTAAATTACATCAGTGTCGCACACGCATGCAACCATACAGCTGCATGTCAAAAAAAACATCGATGTTGCAAGAGGATTTCTGCAAGTTAATTCTCAGAACTTGGTTTCTTGTTTATGTATTTATTTTCTGTGCTCATGAGTTCCTGCCATGGCAAGTGGTTTCTCGCCCGCCCATATGGATGTATCATGGATGCCCACGCGACACATGGACATTGCTGGCCAGTTTGCCGTCGTGATAACCTGACTAGCATTGAGTAATTTGTCCATAATTCTTGTGAATTTGTTAACTGCAGAAATTTTTACATACATGTAAATTAAGACATGTTTTATCACTGTTTGAGACAATTTTTGGAAGTTTTCATCCTCATATATGCTATTACATCAGCACAAAAAATTGACCTAACAAAATTTCCGACCTACCGATACTATTTTTGAGAGGCATGTAATCGGAAGCAGAAGCGGCATAACCAGTGAACGAGAATAGTGTGCATGTGCAGTATCGCACCCTACCATGTGCTATGCTATGCCGGTACAACAACCCACCAGTCTACTCTGTTCCTGGCGTTCACGGTCACTTATAGCCCTATCGCACCAGCATCACCTTTCAAAAACACAAGTAAATCACATCCACAACGACTCAGTTTTTGTGATCTTGTATTTATTATCACGAAAAGCATAATATTTTGATCTAACTTTAACCCCTTCATATGGGAGCTGTCCACGGCCATGGCTATGTGTGAGGATTAGTGCATACCACACATACAGTCTATTCACCATGCAGCTGCTGGTTCGATGGGACCTGCTGCTGGACAGAGCTTTGCATACTGGGCATACCACAGCCCACCAGTCACTGTCAAAAAAATCCTGGCTTGAAGGGGTTAACAGGTAGGCCTATTCTGAATTTTTCACTAGCCCACCCGGCAACCAAGGAACCAAGTTTAGGTAGCCCGGAGCGTTTTTCGCTAGAATTTGTACGCTGGGCTCGTACTATTTCGAGGCCTGTGGGGGTCATAGGGCTCCTTATAATTTATGTCTAAATTGAAGGAAGACAAGCAACAGCTGTTTGGGTGCACAAAGCTGCTCAACAGGAACCATTCACTGTGCGACAGCGGGCTCACGTGCACTGGTACCCAACGGCCGTTGCTTGTGTTCCATCAATTTGGGCATAAATAATGAGGAGCCCTGTGATTGGTCAGTGTGACCCCAGCAAGCCGCAGCCAATTGCCATTTCAACCAGCGCGAATTGCACACACATGTACGGAAAGTGGCTGTAGCCACTTTCCATGTCTTGTAAAGTATTATCGATCGCAAACTTAGTCAACGATTTGGTTGCCGCTCGTCTCCGCAAGTACACATGTGAACTGCATGACTCTCAGACACTGGTCAGGAATTATTTGCACCTTTTTTTGGAAAACGACATGGTTTTGGTCCTTTTATTTCTTGGCACTCAAAACAAAGGTATGTAAGCTATCTTACATAAAACTCTCGGGGGAAATGAAGCAACATTTCTATGGTACACAACTCGAATGGAATTGCTGTTCATGCCCTGTTAAACATCATGCATAGCCTATGGCGAAAAAAGCTCTTTTTCTGTGCGGTTCGTGAGAGATGAGCGGACGTTGGACCCCACCGTTCTGGGGGTTGAATGAGAGGTGAGGATGGTAGAAAAAATCACATTTTTTTACAGTAAAATAGGTGAAATTCTACAAAACACGTACTAACCCGGTAGTTTGAATATGGGTCTAAAGGTAGAATATGGGTCTTTAGGGGATGATTAGCTTAAGCGAGCGGAAAAGGAAGTTGTATCTGGTACGATCACCTGACGTTTTCAGGCATGACAGGGCACTTTTCAAAATGCCATAATGTACGGAACCATCAAAAAGATTGCCCCGGTAAGGTCTACGGAGTACATGTAGTACCTTACCATTTAGGAATTAAGATAGGGTCGTGAAGAACATGTCCCTATGATGTAAACTTGAAATTAATAAGGTAAAACAAGAACAAATTAGAACCACATTTTGGTCATCTTGTCATGCTTGTACAGAACCTGGACGTAAGTCGTGATATACAATATGACGATTGGCGTCCAACCTGGGCTACTCAGTAGTCAGGTAATGGTATTGGCCCTAATAGTAATTAGTATAGTCTACAGCCGAACTGGCTGACTGGCACTGTGGCAGTGGTACTGACGGTTTCGAGTCAACTTGGACCCAAACCAACTCGGACCCATACCAACTCGGACCTANNNNTGACACTTTTGCACTGCATGCTGCCGAGATTTAATGTCCTCTCTACACATTATGCAGGGAAACAGTGGCACAGGCTTCCCAGAATTTCTCCGTTTTCGAGTTTGAACAGGCATGGTGGTTAAAAACCGTACAGGACTAGATTTGATATCAGTGATGTCTTGGAACAAGTGATAAGTAACCGATGAGCGTCGTATTTTTATGGAGGCACATTTCATTTGATGTCTTATTTGCCGCTTGTAATCTGGAATCTTAATCAGGTATTAGCTTCCAAGGTACCGGCGTGATTAACCACAAAGACTGATTTTGTCACCTTCCATTCTTGAAACCATATGATTGGGGAGTGGGAGCTTGGGACAACCAATGGGAGCAGCTTTTGGAGTGTGATTGACAGGGACCAAATCATTGACCCCTTTCTCCGAAGTTTTTCTGGCACTCCAGATCACCAGCAGAAATCGAATGAACTTTCACCAAACAGCCCCCAAAGTTTTTGTTTCAATAAAAAGCCAAAGATAGGCCCTTCTGATGTACATAAGAGATGCTGCATACGTACAACAGATACTGCAGATATACATCAATGTCACGAACATTGACCTTTTATAGTGTCTAATGGTGTTATCCCCAACCTCACTTTTCAATTTTTTTTGGGCCAGGCAAGTCTTACACCTCCACCTTGCCCCAACCCCCCCCCAATACCGGCAAGATTTAGGCAGATGGAGGAATTCATCTATACAGGCCTTAACTGACTGTCCAAATAACACAAATAGGTTGGTAATTTCCAACAACACAAATCAAATCATTTTAAAATAAAAATGTGGAATATTTCCTATTGGCTTAAACTTGAAGATGGTTTTGAAGCATCGTATGTCTGCTCGCGAGCTCATTATTATTATTTTGTGATCCCACGGTTTCTTATTTTCTACAATAAGACGTGCCATAATCCGGAGGGATCATAGAATTATTTATATAAATCCCAAATTTGGGATCGATAGTTTCCGGTTCAGAGTAATTCTTTCACAAAAAGCCCCNTATCTTCGGGAAAAGGCGAATAAAAAAGTTCATAAAATTGAAACGAAAAGTGATCAATCTGGCCATAATCTTGAATTTCAAGTGGAAAAAAAAATTATCTTGAATTTCCAGCAAAAAAAATGAAGGCCCACCTCTTCGCGAGGTTCAAGAGTCGGCGCTATTTCGGTCTACGGGCGCGTATTTGGTGTAACGCAACCATAAGACTCAGTGGGTCTGCGTTGACTCGAGGTGGGTCCGAAATGGCGTGGGTCTGAATTGGCGTGGGTCTGAGTTGGTTGTGGGTCCGAAATGGTCGTGGGGCCGAGTTAGAATTGGGTCCGAGTTGGCGTGGGTCCGAGTTGGTCCTGGGTCCGAGTTGGTTTGGGTCCGAGTTGGCCTGATCCCGTACTGACTGTGGCGTGGACCTGCGGTCAAAAGGCCAAGATGGACGAACGCGTGGACCAAATTATGCTTACCTGGAAGTTGGCTTAACGATTGTCTCTATACCAACACAAGTTCCGGTAGTTGTCATTTTGGACAAAAACTTGTTGAAAATTGATTCAACAGTAAGATTTGTTGTACAAAGCAGCACTTCTCTTTCTCTTAAATTGTATATTAATTGGAAAAGCAACCGTCTCTTACAAACTCGACGTCTCCTTTCGCCGAATGCAGCAAGCATGCAGTCTAGCAAGCTAGCACGTCATTGAACCAGTCTGGTGACTCTTCGTTCAATGTTCAGCGTATATGCATATGTGAAACGAAGTGAAGTACAGGTGCTGTGTAAAGTCGAACGCTCACTCAATGCGCGCATGCGCAGCGAGCCGTTGCATCTTTATTTGTGTAGATCTTTTGCTTTACTGATCTAATTAACAAAGAAGCCTCAAGTGTTAAAGCTAAGTCCGGGGTCGTCTGTTGTCTGCTGTACCTTACGGTATTAAATTAGGATACTGTAATCCAATCACATTGTTGGATTTACGTTTTGTAGTTACACTTCTAACCAATTGTAACAGCCCCTTGAAATTACGTCATTGGGGCTGAAAGTAGTGCACATTTCATGGATTTCCTATTTTTGCAATCAAAATCTAATGATACTTAAATTAAAAAATCAATTACATTCCCCCACTTCTTAAAGTCAATAAGGCTTATCTCTTTCAACGCAGTATTTTGAAAATCCAAAACCGTAAACATATTCCCCGCGGAGAAATACAATTGGAGCAGGGGTGTAGATGGAACATATTATTATATGTTTCTCTATGGAATGAACTGGATTCCGGGTAGTTAACCGTCTCATTATGCATTCATTACGCTTCCGAAGTTCTCTGCAAGAGGAGTGAACGGACGATCGAGCTCTTCGTTCATTGCGCGGCCGAGTAAAAATTCCGGCATTTGGATAAATTGACTTAATGCGCAAATTGAACAAGTCAGACAGATATCCGTCTGTCAGCGTACGTGAGGAGACTTTTTCGCGAAACGGAGACAGAACTGTTGTTTTCTCAATTTGTTTGCATGCAAGGAAAAGTGAGGTCTCGTAGTTGAATGCACCGCAGGCCTCTCCTACCGCTTGACATACTTGAGGAGCCGCACTCTGCTGACCAAGACTATGAAGTCTTCAACATGGGCAAGCTTTCAATTAAGAGTTTTTAATGGTCAAGCTATGGATTATAGTCTTCTGAACTTTTGTTCAAGCCTTGTGAGAACCGGACGGTAGTCCCACCAAAGTTGTGTGGTTGTGAACTTGTGTTGTCGAATGATCTGAAAGATGATTTTGGATATATTATCAGGAAGACTTTTGAAGCTTCAAGGACAAGAAGTTGGTGAGGTTGTCATTGGTAATTCTTTAAACAACAATCGTGTGAGGTAAGTGACATTTCAGACATCTGTAGGTGTTATCCATTTTATGAACGGGCGGACGAAAGTTAAAAATAAAACCTACTGAAATCCCCAACCTGCCAACTTTTGTCTTACAAACACGATTCAGAATTCATCGTTTAATGTATCGACGAATACACAGTGTATGGTATCTCCGGAGTGTTAGTCGTAAACATGTTGCTGAAGTCGGTTCTATTGGCTGTAGCAGTTTGCGTGTGAATAAAAGACAGACATGCATATGTCCACTTTGCGTCAGTTTGGCCGCTCAGTTACAAAGTGCATTTTCGTCTGCATGTTTTATTAATGGTTGTACAGAATTTTTAGTGACTTTTTGCAGGCGATTGGCCCAAACTTCCATGGACCAATTAAATTTCGTCTTGCCTGTGGATTTGCATTTGAATTAAGCCGAACAAAGACAAGTTGTTCTTTAAGTTAACTCGCTCGCGTGACAGTGGGTGTGGATATTGCAGTAGACATGTAATGTCCAAGGACCAATTACATTCGTCGGGTTGTTATAATTTGCATATGAAATTAACAGTTAGTCACTGCATGGTTGCAGTTGCAGGCACCAAGTGCCAAGTGTCAAAGAGCCAATCCAATCGGTAGTTCGCAATTTGCTTAAAAAGAGACAACGCGTGCCATGGTGCCACATGAAAGTCACTCGCTGTAGTGTAGCACGAGGCCTGCGTACTGATGTGCGCATTCATCTACATGTACGCCCATGTACAACTTGAACAATAGAAAGCTTGTATGTAGCCAAGTCATATAGCCAAGATGACTTGGCTACATAACTTGTAGCCAAGTTGAATGCGGCCGAACACTTTTGGACCTTTGACATTATGAGACCTAGAAATACTTTTGATTCACATCTGTCTCATTTTAGGGTGAATTCAGTTTAAATTTATTTGTTCCTCTTTAGGTTTCAGTATTTGGGATGACTATATAAAAACATTGTAAGGAAAACGATATTATGGATCAGATGAATTTCTCTAAAGCATAATTTCGTTTAATAATTGTTAAGTCAACTGTCAGCAGTTGGCAAAAGTGATATATTCTGTACTTGAGTCTTGGCTATTTCTTGCGTAAGCTTGTTTCATTTAAGATGAAAAACAAATGTATTGATGTGCTACTGTTATGACAAGGACAGGCGTGTTTTTCCGGTCACGTACAGTGCAGTGCTTCCCATGCTAATTTGGGTTGAATATATGTAAGCCCAATCAAGAAAGATTTGCAAAGGTTCTCACTATGCCGATCATTCGCCAGGCTTGAGGAAAGACAGTGGATTACAAACTTGCTATAAATGTTTATACTGAAAAAGATACGTGAATTACAGGACCAATTAGAATGAATTTCTTTTCTATGAAAACAAGAAAGATGTTGCCAACAAATGAATGTATTATGTGCAAGACACCTAAGGTTTTCCTTGCAAACATGGCTTAATATCAGGCACATCAGTGCTCTTGTTTAACCAAAACTAAATTGATACTGACTGTATGTCATATGCCTGCTTTAATCATGTCCATCATAAACATTTGGATATTGTTATGAATTAATAGATTTTCAGACATTGGCAAAAGTGACCTTTTCTTTGGTTTGGGATATTATGTATTCCACATGTAAAGATGGAAATTTTAACGACATGGCCTAGCAATAATATTTAATACATTTATTTTGTTTAAAGGAATTGACTTCAAAATATAGTTACCAATACAAGACGTGACTTGTAATGGCTCAAAATGTACATTTGGCATCAAGCATGGTGCACATCAAGTGCCTCTATCTTACCGCTGCACCTGTAATAAACCTCACCTTGAACTAATTTAATTGTGAGTCGTGTGACTTTATTTTATCACATGTAGCATACATATCTCCAATGCATTTTACTGGAATTTTTCTTCAAGTCCAGTTGCTAGCAATTGGCAAAAGTAACAGTTTTCAAACTGTTTCCCACACTAAAACCAATCAGTAGAGATTGGCAAAGTTGAAGGAATTCAACAATTTCATTTATTGATCGCTATTCTTGGGGGGGGGCCTGGCCCTGTACTTGTTGACGTCCAGGGCCTAGTTTGAAATTAAATGTTTTTCTCCAACAAAGAAATGTGTACAGAAACTGCTGTAGTTCTGCTGCTACCATGCACTATTAGGTTTTTGTCTCTGTCATATTGATTTGCTTGAACACACTCGCAATAATAATAAATCAAATGGCATACTTTATTCAAATGTAAGTCATTTACCTCTTTTATTACAAGCACACCATGAATTTCTGATATATAAATTTAAAAGTATTTTTAGTGGGATATTATGTATTTCACATGTAAAGTTTGAAAATTTGACTACATGTACATGGCCAAGCAATATATTTACTGCATTTATTTTGTTTCAAAGAATTGACTTCAGAGGAGTTATCAATGTGAGACATATGACTAACTAGCTGTCACCGTGACATGCAATGGAGTTATTACCACACTTATTTTGATCAACTAGCTGTAAGCCTAATGAGTGAAGATTGGCCAAAATGAACTTTTTAATTTAAGATATTCTGTGTACTAACCAAACACTGGAAAGGGCAAGAGTTTTTAATACCCTAAATATGTTGATGCCCATGTCTAGTGATGAATGAAGCATGTTCTCCAAATAAATTTGTCGTGTACAGAACCAACTGGTCGATGATGCATCAATGTGCCATTAAAGGTTTCATCTATCACCTTGTGCACTAGCAGTAATTGAAACTTAAGTCACATTACTTTTTATCATGCATCACAACTTTCTACTCTCTATACTTGTTCTATGATTGTAGGTTAAATCAGCTCAGTGAAGTGACTGAAAATAAACACCTGTTATAGAATGTAACCTCCATTTGCAAATACAGTGTCTACAATTCTGAAAATGTCTAGCGTAAGAGATTTAGTCAAGTATGATGTTGCTGTCACTTCTTGACATTCCCTACTGTGCAGCTGAACATTATAATTTTGTGAGAAAATGTTGTCACATGTAGGACCTGCACTAAAGCCTGCATATCATGCTTTAAGATTGGACAAGCAAGTGCTTCATTTGTTGTACCCGTGTTTCTGCTGAGCGGTGCTTCACACACGCAGAAGAGTCATTTTAAGCATTTGAAACCTTAATGTAGGAAACATTGCTAGCCACTGTATGTCAGCTTGGCTCAGTCGATCTAAAGCTATTTCCACTGGTCACGAGTAATAGTGGATTCATTCATTGTGGTGAGGTAGAAACTAGAATTAGAATAGAAAATAAAATGGTCTTCATACCACCTTTTTCTTTTAATACTACATGTATCTATTTCATTTCTTGTATGTCAGATTATCACTGATTATTTACTTGTTATCTTGTTAATTTATTTCTTCCATGCAACAGCTGAGGGAAATGTCTCTTTCATTTGTTGAAAAGTTACGTGTTTGACTGGATAATATATATACCCTGATTGGGAGACATTATCAAGACACTGTGTCAGAGGATGCCACCCTGTCTTTGGTAGAGCCACTCATGTCGGAATAAGGCAAAAACATCACCAGTCTTCCTCTTCTTGTTCCTTTTTTATGTTTCTGGTCTTGACCATATACCTCTACAATCCCAAAAGCTTGCCTTTTCACTCATTGCAATTTTATCTGACTTGTAATGGCTCGAAATGTACATTTGGCATCAAGCATGGTGCACATCAAGTGCCTCTATCTTACCGCTGCACCTGAAATAAACCTCACCTTGAACTAATTTAGCTGTGAGTCACGTGACTTTATCATATCACATGTCGCATACATCTCTCCAATGCATTTTTCTGGAATTTTTCTTCAAGTCCAATTGCCAGCGATTGGCAAAAGTAACAGAGTTTTCAAACTATTTCCGACACTAAGACCAATCAGAAGGGATTGGCAAAGTTGAAGAAATTCAACAACTTTATTTATTGATCGCTATTCTTGGAATAAAAAGTATGAACGGAATGTTGTTCTCCAACAAAGAAATATGTACAGAATAGATCTACTGTTACTGTGCAGTATTAGGTGTTTGTCTCTGTCACATTGGTTTTCTTGAAAATCTCTTGCCTCTTTTATCACAAGCACATCATGAATTTCTGTAAAACAGATTTATTATCTATTGATTGTAAGTCCAATCTGCAGTGATTGGCAGAAGTATGAAATACATCCTTTGAATCATTTGTCATGTAAACCCCAGATAAGACTATCTAAAAATGCCACAAATGTGGCAGGCACAAATAAATGATGCATCAAACAAATGTGCTGAAAATCTTTGCAAAAGACACAAAGGAAAGTCAAGGTCAAAGAAAATTTAAGTGTCCGGTGGTTTGCTTGAATTCATACAAGATTTGAAGGTTTGTTTGAAGGTTAGGGTTGCTGCAGCTTCACTAGTCTCTTTGCCAAGAACTTTCTTGTCAATACTGCTAATTATCTTTTCGTCTTGATTCTGCTGGTCAAAGTAAGAGACAGAACTGATGCCTGAATACCAGCTGCAGATCCATCCCTAAAGGAGCCAGAAATAATACTCTTAAATATGATTGTATAGATCAATTGGAATTTACATATACAGCTTAAGACTCTCATATGGTATAATTATTGCAATTAATGATGTCAGTACTTGTGCATGAAATCTGGAAAAAAGGTACATCATAATGAGGAAGAATGAAAATAAAAAGATTCCAGAGTGTTGTGTTGTATTTCTAAGGAGGAGGAAATCTCTTTTCTGCCTGGCCTTGTTACCCCCACCTTTGCAGTGTCCTGTGAAGAAGTTTCATTCTTGTTTAGGGACCAGGTAAAGTTATTGCCAGTCGTCCATTTTTTATTCCTTTCCTGCATTTTCTGTTGAAAATACACCTCACAGTCCAACAGCTTGGCAGCATTCTGTAACGTATCATATATAACTGGAACTATTCATGCATTAGCGCATACAACCTGTACGTACTTTGTAAGGGGATGATGTCATGTCATGTGACCATCAGCTCCCAGTGTCACAGTGACAATCAATTTCTCCGGATAACAACCCCACAAATACAACTGGTGACGAGGAGGATTTTTAATGTTCATAGTCATTGACAAGAACCGGACAAGAACTTGCATACTTGTGAATTTTGTCGCCATGGGGAACTGCAGACCAGTGTATTTTGGTGAAATTCTCATCCAGTTTTTGCAGCATACAGTAGGTACGTATACACATAGACTTTCCGTTGTTGGCGTAGTCGTGTGACATACATCAGTACTGCTGCAAAAGACACAGTTGAATTTTAACAACAGCTGAAATGTAAGTCTTCTGTCTGTAAATTTGCAGCCAAACCACATTCTACTTCATCGTCTATATGCTATTGTTGTGGGAAATCAGGCCATATTTGTCTAACCAATGTCACTTCAAAGATACTATAAGTCATGGATGCAACAAAAAGGGTCCTATTCACCCAGCATATCCCTCCAGTGCTGACCCACAGCAAACTGGTCACTAAGTAACTCTCACAAAAGGTGACCTCAAGGATGAGGGAAAGCAAAAGTGAGAGCAAAACTTATGAAATCCATTGAAAAAACAAATGCAGGTAGTGATGATGACATTACCTACGTCATTGGACTCAGAGTAAACAATCTTGGTCAGTGCAAAGTCAGCATGATCTGGTTGATGCCATCAATTAATGGCACACACATTCACATGGAACTTGATACCGGTTCAGCCACAACCATAATATCCAAGGCAGATTACCAGCAAAATTTTGTGCATTTGAAACTCCATTCATCAACTCCAGTGAAACTCCAGACCTACACTGGAGAAAAGATATCTCCAGTTGGCTGTCTCTAAGTGGACATTTGCTACCAGAAACAGCAACACACTGGACAGTTGTATGGTGTTCAGCACTGTAGGCCTGCATTGTTGGTTGTGATTGGCTCACATACTTCATGCTAGTCTGGCCTAGCAGCTGCCTTATATCATCAGATCATCCACCAGTGAACACAGAAGCCAAGTTGAAAGCCTTACTAGGCTCATACCTCGAACTCTTCAAGAATTAATTTGGGGAACTCAAGGGGGTAGAGCAAGACTAAATCTGAAAGATAATGCCTGTGTTCCTCAAGGCAAGGCAAGTGCCATATGCACTGAGACCACAATTCAGTTGAAGCTGAGCTCACACGCAAGGATTCAGCAGGAGAACATTATCTCACCTGTTGAGACAAGTGAATGAGCTGTATTACTCGTTCCAAGGAAAAATGGTTGGGTCAGAATCTGTGGTGACTTGAAAGCGACTGTTAATGCTAACTTGCATGTTGATCATTACCCACTACCCCAGATCGACGATGTGTTCGCCACCCTGGCAGATGGACAGTGGTTGACCGCAAGCAAGCTTACCTACATATGGTGATGGATAAAGAATCCAGCAAGAAAGTCACTCTTAATACACACAAAGGACTCTTCCGGATGAGTTGACTTACCTTTGGAGTAGCATCAGCACTGGCAATATGGCAAGGGACTACGGAGCAAATCATCCATACAGGGCATTCCAGGTGTGCAGTGCATTCCGGATGATATGCTCATCACCAGTCGCAACGATACATCTTCACAATCTGGAGAAAATAGTGTCTTTACTATGCAGTTGCGAACTGCATCTCAACAAATCAAAGTGTGAATTCTTCAAGGGCAAGGTGGTCTTTTGTGGTCATAAAATTGATGCACAGGGGCTATATAAGACGCAAGAAAAGAATTTATGCCATATGAAACATACCACACTGAGTTGGACAGGTTTGCTCATTTGTTGGTCTCATTGACTACTACCACGGATATCTACCAAATCTGTCCACGGTGCTACACCGTAGCTAGAGAAAAATTGGAAAGGGCAGTGGTCACTCAAATGTGAAGCTGCATTTGAACAGACGATTGAAGACTTTCGTAACCTTGGAAGAAGTTTTGACACATTACAGCCCAGAACAGCCTGTAAGACTAGCCTGTGATGCATATCTCCATACGGCCTGGGTGCAGTCATGTCTCATATTACGCCCAACAACATCAAGCGACCCATCGCATATGCCTCATGAACTCTGTCGAGCGTTGAGCAGAAATACCCACAAATGGATAAAGAAGCTAATTGACACATGTGTGGGGCAGGGGTGAAGAAATTCAACTACTTGCTGGGAACTTGACTTTATATTAGTGACTGACCACCAACCGCTCACATTGATTGCAACCTTTAAAAGAACATTCTTTAACTATGGTCTCCCACGTGGCTTGCTACACAGATTTTCTCTCCAGCTACGACTACAATATTGAATACATGGATGGACTGTCGCAAGGCCACTTCTGGAGGTCAGACGGCAATGTGCTGACCCAGACAACTTTTTGCATTTGTCGCAATTGACATGCCACTTGTCACCAGTACCTAAATTCGCAAGGAAACAGCTCACGATGTTATGTTTGCAAAAGTGTTTCAGTACACAAGGAAAAGTTGGCCATATGCACCCCAACGAGTTTGAGCTGAATCCATTTCACCCTCAGAGAAATGAACCATTCACACACAATTGATGCCTTATGTGGGGACTCTGCATGGTTGTGCCAACCAAGCTACGAGACAACGTCCCTCGGTGAGTTACATGAAGGTCACCTAGGGGTTCTGAAAATGAAAACCCTCCCACATGTTTACACTTCATGACCCGGCATGGACAGTTACATTGAAAACCTCACCAAAGGTTGTGCTGGATGCCACTTAGTCCAGCACAATCCAGAGGGTGTACCTCTGGCTGTTGTCGCCATTGCAATGCATCCACATTGACGAGTTGGACCATTCCTCAGACAAATGTTTTTGATTGTCATGGATGCACACCCCAAATGGCCTGAGGTGGTGAACATTAAAATGTCAGACTCTTTTCACACTACTGACATTCTCCAAGCCATCTTTGTTAGAAATTGAGTTCCAGAGCAACTTGTGAGTGGTAATGCTCCTCACTTTACATCTGATAAGTTCTAGATGTTCTTGAAGTGCGGTAGGTTAAAACACATCACATGTCTCTCTGCATTTGGTGTTAGCCTAGTCATAAGGTCTGTGGCAGTTTTGGCTTTCTCAGCATTGGTTTTATCTTCGTTGTGGTCTTCACATTCTTCATCCCAGCAGGGGACATAGTTCTTTCAAACTCCCCGTGGAACATATTTCTTTGTGGCGTCCATCAGCATCTTACAATAGGCCTTGTATGCTTCGCTGGAAGCGCTAGGCACTGGCAGGAAGTCGGCTGTGGTGTTGGTCCTTTTTGCGAATTCTGGCCAGTTGGCTTTGCGGAAGTTCCACCTTTGGACAGGTTTTCCTTCTTTTGACTGGACCAACGATGATGTTGTGATCAGTGACAGGCGGTGTTGGGAGCAAGGGAACCTGTCCAAGTGTACCGGAAGTGGCTCTTGCCTGGTGGCTTTGGCAAAGGCCAGGTCCGGGGTGGTCTCGATGTTACAGCGTCCGAAGGTGAAGGAATGGGGCTCCTTTGGATCAAACAGGAGCCCCGGATCATTTGAGGATGCCCATTCTACGAGGGACTCGCCATCACGGTGGATAGTTTTATAGCCCCAGTCAGTGTGCCAGCAGTTGAAGTCAGCAGCGTACACAGCTGGGGCTGGGATGTCTGGCAACGAGTCTGGTTGTAGTCTGCTTGGGGGTGGCTTGTCACTTGGACTTGGATGGCAATGCATTCAACCTCAGTGTCGGGAATGCATTGGCTGGCTGATGTCCAAGGCACACCATCTTTGACGAAAGTAGCCAGGCCATGGTGTCTGTTCTTGGTACGACCGGCTAGCGTGTATCCGGAAAGCTTTAAGGTGGTGGCATTCTCCTTGTGTGTCTCTTACACTACGACGGCAGTTGCCTTGCTATTACTAGCAAGCTGTTCTCGGACATCGAGCTTGGCAGTGGTAAGGCCTTTGACACTGAGCTGTATTGCAAGGCTTTCAGTAGATGAATCCACCCGTACCGAGGAGGACACAGGTTGCCTCAAACATTGGGGTCACTGGGAATTCTGAGAGCAGGGTGAAGACATGAGTTTTGCCAGAGTTTAGCCAGAGGCTAGAAGCTACTTTGCCAGAGGCTACTTGTAGGGGCTACTTGTATGGGAGGCTAGCTGCGTAGAGGCTGTCTTCTCTCTTCAAGTTTCCTGTTGGCAAATAGGAATGCTCCTCACTGGAGTACAGGACAGTCAACTGCCATGCTGCTCATGCGGACACAACCTTCGTTCACAATTGGACATGCTCAAACCTGACATTCATAACCATGTTAGTGGTAAGCAAGTCAATCAGACAGCATCACGCAAGTCTGCCAGTGTGACCTGAGAGTTTCACATTGGTCAAATAGTATCTGTTCACAACGATCATGTTAATGCTTGTTGGGCCAAACATGGTGTTGGGCACCAAACAAGATGTAGTACAGACACGTAGATCAACTCATCAACTCGGACACTGCAAGGGAATTAACCATCTTGTTCCAGAGATATGCTTCCAACAGATCCAGTAGTTCATGTAACCTGTATCATCACCGGCTAAGCCAGAGCAAGTACTTCCACAAGAAACACAGACTCCAGCAGAATCACCAACGTAAGCAATCCCTGGACCGGAGTAGCAGGGCACCGCTACTCAACTCGCAATTGCAGACCCGCAGATAAACTTAATCTTTGATAATCAAACAAAACCTTTAAAAAACTCAGCAGACATTGTTTGAAGGTTTAGTTCTTAAGGTTTTATTCACACCTCTTCATAAGTCCAGAGACCAGCATATTATGTATTAGGCGAAGAGAAAAACAAAGTGTAAACTGTTGAAATCAAAAAACTTAAATTGCCATTTCATCTCGGTTTCATGCAGTATAGACATAATACTAATATTTATTATATTACATAGCACAAAACGGGATTTGCAAATAATTGCACCTGCCCCACTCACTTGCATTACATTTTATTCATTAGCCACCATAGCTTGTTAACATCTTCCTTATTTAAATTTCCTTAAAATGTAAAATAATTATCTAAATGGTAAGGAGGAATTGTAATGTATTGTGCATAACTGGAAATATTCAAGTACTACAGCATACAACTTGTATATAGTTGTAAGGGGATGACCTAATTCCATGTGACCATAATAAATAACTTTCTACAATGTGGCAGCTCCCTTTGTCACAGTGACTGTCAATTTCCCCAGTTAATAACCCTACAAATACACTACTTTTCAATAAGTAAATTTTTCAATCTATCTCGTAATGACTCATAATGTACAGGACGAACAAGCTTGCAGTGTCAAGCATGGTGCACAAGTGCCTCATACCACCGCAGCTGAATATAAACTTCACCTTGTACTAATTGAGTTGTAGGTCATGTGACTTGATTTTATCACATACAGCATGCAGTTCTCCAATACATTTTTCGTGAACTTTTCTTCAAGTCCACTTGCTAGTGATTGGCAAATGTAACAGATTTTGTAAATTGTTTCCCACTGTGGTAAAGTATGGAGGAAGGAATGTCATCTATAAGGAAAGTAACTGTAAGATCAGTCAGTAGAGATTAGCAAAGTTGAAAGGAATTCAACAATTCCATTTATTGATCGCTTTTCTGAGAGGCCTCGCCCCATACTTGCTGACGTCGATATCTAGTATGAAATAAAATGTTGTTCTCCAACAAATAAATATGTACAGAATCTGTATTTGTGCTTTTACCATGCAGTATTAGGTCTTAAATTTGTCTCTGTCACATTGATTTGCGTGAGGACACTGGTATGCTTTATTCAAATGTAAGTCACTTGCCTCTTTTATCACAAGCACATCATGAATTTCTGTAATATACATTTTTTTTATCTATTGATTGTGAGTCCCATCCGCAAAGATTGGCAGAAGTATGAAATACATCCTTTGAATCATTCGTCTTGTAAACCCCATCTATTCAGGAGTAGCTGCTCTCAACCACACCAGCAAATCAGAAGTCATTTCTCAAATAATCCCATGTAAAACTTTAATGTAAAGTTTACTTTCCTCAACAGCATTTGTAGAATTGTGTGAGAAAAATGCTGTCACTTTTGTACTGCAGTTTGCATACCATACTTTCAGATGGATCCAGCAAGTGCTTTAATTATTCCTGTAACACTGAGGACTAAGGGGTGGAGGTCTGCACACAGAACTGGTGATCATGCATCACTTTTTGAGGCGAGTTAATGTGGAGGAAGATTTGACATTGATGAGGAATATCTTTAAGGAAATAGGAAGATCAGGTTAGTTATGCATGTCTGATTTTCAAGTGGCAAGGTGTTTCGTGACTTTCGCTCAGGCCTTCAATATTATTGCCTCCAAAAACAATCCACCTTGGTTCATTGTGTACCGAGTTTGAAAGTTCACCTGTAAAGCCCTCGTAATTTGGCACTAAACTCTTTAACCCCAAAGCACTGGCGACAGAATTAGGCATAGGTGCACCAGTTGCCCCCTACTTTTCAGACTGGGGGCACCCCCTGCCCACTTTTAGCAGGCCCTTTGATGGGTTGGGACTTCTTCAATCAGCCTATTAATAGCTGAAGCCTAATGGTATCACAGCTGGCCCCCCTCATTTCAATGCAGCACTGTTGCCTCAAATAGAGTATCAGGTTTTACTTCTGTGTTTCTTTGATACTTTTTGTGATTTTTTAATTGACTGCAAAGTGCATCAAAATGTCCAGTTACTGCAGAGATGCACTCCAGATGAGATGCCAGGTCTCTGATCATGACCATGATGGTAAATTGGCTGTGTATCTTCATAAGCCTTCGTGCTAAGTGGTTGCGCTATAACATCAACTCACCAACAAGATTCACCCAGTTTAAAACAAGAAGAAAATTTTTATTCTTTAGTGTACTTTAACAATAACAACCTTGACAATCAATCAATGGATAAGTAGTTCTTTGAGATCTCAAATCAAAAAAATGCACGTAGAAAAAAATCTTCAACCGGTTGAGCTACATTTCTAACCCTGATAACAGTCAGTGTCCAAACACTATATGGAGGCTTAAGAATCCACAGTTCAATTCTTATATCCCAGAATCCCTCATCGACTTAGGTGGTGCACCAAGTCTCATTTCGAGGATCCGTGCAAGTTGTCTGGTGGTTCCTCGTCTGAAATCAGGTACCACAATGTATGTCCGGTCCACACTGATTGAACTGCACAGCCTTGCCTGTGGTTCCTGCTGACCATAGTTCAGGTTAGAGGGTAGAGGTCAATGGTCAATCCAGGGTGGCCTCCCACTCATCAGTTACAGTTCAACTTGACTGCCACGGGCCAGTCGTGATGTGATGTCTTGTGGCAACTCCACACTACACAGTAATATTGTTCTACACCAACCATATGTAGGTCAACAACGCTTGCAATCACAATCTGAGAGGGTGGAAACTGAGAGCCACAGGCTTAACTGGAACAAAAATAACTAGCTTTATATTGGTAAAACTTTGACGTGACAAGATGAGATCACATGAAAAACATGGCATCAAGCAAGCGAGTGAGCCAACAGGCACTCATCACAAGAGGGCGCTATACCATTTTGCAGCGGGCTACATCATTGTAACCATAGGTTAACAGTTTTCCTGTTGACCTTGACATTTCTCTGTGTCTTGAAGGTTAGGCTTGCTGCACATACAGTAATCTCCTTGCAAAGAACGTTTCTTGTAACGAATATTGATAATCATCTGTTTGTCTTTGCTTGTAGATTATGCTTGCTCAAGGAAGTGACAGTGCCTGAAATCCACAATGATAGCTAACATAGAGTTAATTATGATAAAAATGCTAGTTTTTATTTTTAACGAATGCTTTTGAGGATTGAATCAATACTAATATTTCAGGAGAATGAAAACTCAAAAGATTTGGGAGTGTTGTGTTGTATTCCCAGGGGAAGGGGATCTCTTTCCCACCTGGGCCTAGTTAGCCCCATCCTTGCTGTGGGCTGTGGTCCTGTGAAGAGGTTGTAAACTTGTTTCAGGACCAGGCAGAGGTATTATCAGTCTTCCTCTTCTTATTCCTACTCAGCATTCCTTTTCAGTAAATGAATATTTTCAACAAATGAGTTTCAAATCCAACCTGTAACGGTCTTGTAATGTACAGGATATCCAAGGTTGCAGTGTCAAGTATGATGCATATCACGTGCCATGTGCTACTATACCTGAAAAAAAAAATTACTTTGTACTAATTGAGCTGTAAGTAACATGTCTTGTTTTTCTCATATACAGCGTGCATTTCGAGTCTCCAATACGTAAGTCCAATTGCTAGAAATTGGTAAAAGGAACATGTTTAAAATGTTTGTCTTTCAAAAACCTAAGCAGTTGTTCCCATGCTCAGCTGGTTTTTGGTTAAATGACCGTAAGACCAATCTGTAGAGATTGGCAAAGGTGAAAGGATTGATGCGATATAAATTTTCTTCTATTCATTGTAAGTCCGATCACAGGGATTGGCAAAAAATGAAAACCCTATCGTCTTAAGAGCAGGAGCTTGTAGCCACTGGGGCCAATCAAAAAGTCAATTCTGAAGTAATCTCACATAACTATATGATGAGAAGCGCATTTCCATTCCTCTGGATTCTGTACAGCATTCGTATATTTTGTGTGAGAAAAACACTCTCACTCTTCAGTTTGCAAAACATGCTTTGAGATGGATCTTTCAAGTGCTCCAATGATGCCTGTAACACTGAGGGACAGATGACTGCAAACACAGAAAGGGTGAATACGCTGTTGCAACTAATATACTTGAAGCAGAGGTGGCTAGTCAAGGTAGGTCAACTAAGCTTTGACTATATTTCAATCTGTTTTGTTTTCAACTTATTTAGTACCAGTAAATTTCAAGTTGAATTCATTCATCTTGGTAGATTAGGCCTTGAAAGAGAAGTAAAATCCCTGTCAGGTCAGATCAGGAGACTTGCTACTGTTGGTCCAGTACAACCTGGTTCAGGGTCGAGTCATCGGTAACTAAACCGGCGCCCCCACTAGATTCCTTTTGGAGGCCGGTGAGGAGGATGGCTGGATACCCTGGTGGATCTGAAAAGATCCATCTCTAAGGGCCTGGGCTCAGGAGAGTCAATGACGGCCATCCAGCAACTGTAAGCTTTATTATAAGTGCAGTAGAACGACCTTTTCCTTATTTTTTCTTTAAGGATTTTGCTGAAACCTAGGTACCAGAAGTGGGGATGCACAGGAGAAAGTCTGACAGATGACTGCCGACCCCATTGGCTGTATATCACGTATAAGTTTTTCTTGAGGTTAGTCTGTCATTGAAGAGCAGTAACAAATGTCTAAGAATAAGGATTGCTTCTGCTTGTCTAATGGCAGCAAATATGTAAAAAGAAAATGATGACAATTGTGCCCAAGTCCCATCAGAATCAAACTTTGGAATTCCAATACAGACAGTTTGTGAGAAACTGTTAATTCATCTTCAGAGAAAAGTAACTCTGAAGTTTCTTGCCAGATTTATCAGCGTCTTTACCAGTTCCTATTTTATTTCACATTAATTTCTTTCAATGCACATCTGGGAAGCAACTTTTGGCAGTGGGAGTTCATATCGGATGCAGAGTTGACCTGTTCACTAGACAATGAAGGTAAAGGGGAAGATGATCAGATCTTGTGTTGACTTTGAAAATAATTTGAGAAGTGTTTTATTTTTCTCAGTACAGGATCTGAAGCTAGACTTCTTGAAGATGAAGAGACAGCTGATGAGCCGATGTGAGAGGACAGTATCCCTGACATTGTCAGGAGCCAGAAGCTGGGAGGAAGGACATATTACAGCACTGATAGTGTGTAACCACTTTATTCGATATTGACAATTTCTAGGATACAAAGGGGGCCAATTTGGGGGTGAGTGAAGGCAGAGCAGCAGCTACAGTAGGCGAATATAATGTTGGTAAGCAGTTCGTGATGTGCTTGAATGTAAGTCAGTGAGGTTTTGTGTGCTTTAGAGAGGTTATTTATATGAAGTCAATTAGTACCCCTAATAAATCAGTTCTTTGAAACAAATTTTCACCAATTAACCAAGAGGTATCTTAAAAACTAAACCATTACAAACATGATTTCTATGCAGAGTTCGTGATACATGCATTTGCATTTAATTGATATAAATATTTGAAGTAGTTAAACGATGGTTTGACTAAGAATTGCATCGTAACCACTTGCTGCGGGGTGGATTTTTCTTGAGCAAGACAAGATGCCGGGTCATTTTCAAGATTTTCCGTTTTCAAAATTCTTCAAAAATTAATCATTTCATTTAATGGCTGTTTATACCAAAATGAAGGACTCTTTGAGCACTACTCCAAAGCTGACAGGTAAAATTCATTGACTCCTGAATATTTCAGCCAGGCCTGCAGCCTTGGAAAAAGAGCCCAGATTGTGCAGTGCTACGTAAGATTCTTTTGTTCCCCGAAACTGGCACAGTGCACTGCTGACCTCTTTTCAATAGAGGCCAGATTAGCGTGCAGCAGTGCTGTGTGGCTCATTGCTGCGTTAGTGGAGAGCTTCTGTCCCCGGTGGTAATCTGCTTGCTCTAAATGCCTCAAACCATGGTATACTGTTTCAAAACAAGGCTGGATTATCTCCACTATTGAGAGCGAAAAAATGTCGGTAATGCCCAGCAGCTCAGTCTTTTGTGCTGAGCACGGTGTTTTGTTATAAGGCCCAACTCTTTTGTCCCAGTTCCGGGCTCCCTTGCTCTGCATATGTAACCGAAAACGGGTCGCCCGGCAGGTAGTGGTTAAGTATGCTACCTCGTTTGTCAGCCATAAGGTTAATCATTTAATATAGACAGGTAAAGAGGTATATAAGCAAGTTACAGATGTAGCCAAGTTAGTCATTTCGTTGGTCAGTTTCTTATATGTGAGTAAAGGTAAGCTAGTGTAAGTAACTAAATATACTAGTTTCATTGATAATAAGTGTGGAAGCAAATACACAAGTCAGCAATTAGCATGTCACCTGTTGGTATTAAAATATGTAGAAGTATGTGTATAACCAAGTAAGTAAAATAACGTAACTGTAAGTAAGCATAAAAGTATATAGACTAAGTGAACCAGATGGTGGTCAGTAGGTCAGGTGGTTGGTCTGTCATTAATAGTAAGTACAGGTGTACCACAGTGAAGTAAAATAAGTGAAAGTAATAGTTGAAATGTAGTAGGTAAATTAGGTTGTCTTGGGTTGATCGGTCAGTCAGTAAGTAAAAGTAATCTGTGTACATGTATGTATGTAAGTAAAATAAAGTGACAAGTAAGTGGTGGTGGTAAGTTGTAGTAGTAAAATGTAAGCAGTAGTGGTTTTATGTATGTGTATGTAATTAAGTAAATTAGTTGCTTCAAGTCATTGGTTGGTCTGTTGGTCGACCAGTCATTTGTTTAGTCAAAAAAAAGTAACCTCGCTCAGATTCAGCATAGGGTGTTATTCATTTACTTGACTGTTCAGTTTATAATTTGAACATTGTAAATCCGCTATCTTTTTCATCAGAAAGAGACATTGCTGGTGAATAATTTGCAATGCAAAAAGAATTATATAAGAATATGAAAACACTCAAGTATTACAAATTGAGTAGTACAAGGAAATGAATCTAAAAAGTGAACTTATAAAAGAAATATTGAAAAATAAAGAAATTTTGGAGTGTGGGACAATGAGAGTACAAAATGGAAAGCAAGTGATGAGAATGTTAAAACTCTGCAAGTGAGGCAGTCAACTAGCAAAGCTACAATATGGCACCTGAGCAAGCAAAGCCTCTTAGTGAGCACATGACAATTGCCAGGGATAGGTTTGGGAAGAAATGAGGGTAGGGCTGTTAACAAGATCATTTTGTAATGTGTGCACATACTGTCAAACATTTCAGCAGTACTTTGAGAATGCAGTAAAGTGATGAGAAAAAGACTTTGAAGTGAATTTGCATATTAATGAAGCCCAGATGCTTTGTTCTTTCAGAATTGGGGACAAGTTTTGCACTGGGTCTTCACTAGACTGGATTCCAAACAGTTAAAGATGAAGGGAGAGTATCCTTGCCAGCCTTCCAGGATCCGGAAGCGGGGAGGAGGAACGACAGATGACCAGTGACCCTACTTGCTGAGCGAGCCGTTTCTACTTTTTGAGGTGAGTCAATATAGAGAAAGCTAGGAGGAAGATTTTGCATTGATGACGATTACCTTAGAGGAAATAGGAAGGAAGACCATCAGATTAGTTTTGCATTTCCAATTTTCAAGAGGCAAAGTCTTTTGGGGAATTCGTTCAGGACAAAACAATCTGCCTCGGTTCAATGTGTACAGAGTTTTAAAGTACACGTACATAGTTCTCGTAATTTGCCAATAAATTCTTTTAGCCTAGCCCAGTTTACTGGCAATGGAATGGGGCAAACGAGGGCGTGACCAGTGGCCCCCTATTTTTTGGCCTGGGGCATCCCCTTCCTCCACTTTAGTAAGTCCTATGATGGGTTGGGACTGAATGAATCAGCCTATTAATGGCTGATGCCTGATGGTCTCACAACTGGCCCCTTCATTTCGACACCATTGCCCCAGATGCAATATTAGGTTTTACTTATGTGTTTTGTTGATATTTGCAATTTCCAGCAAGTGCATCAACCAGTCCGGGAAGTACTGCAGAGATTAACTCTAGATATAAGATTCCAGGTCTCTGATCAAGCCTTTGATGGTTAATTGGCTGTGTATCATTGTCACATACTGCAATAGGTTTACAGGTTTTGTTGACCTTGACTTTCCTGTGTGTCTATTGCAAAGTTTTTCAGCACATTTGTTTGATGCATCATTTATTTGTGCCTGCCACGTTTATAGCATTTTTAGTCAAATCTCTCACCAGAAAATCCAAGTGTCCGGTGGTTTGTTTGAATTCATACAAGTTTCGTGTTTGAAGGTTAGGTTTGCTGCAGCTTCGCTAATCTCTTTGCCAAGAACTTCTTGTCAATACTGATAATTATCTTTTTGTCTTTGTATGTAGATTCTGCTGGTCAAAGTAAGAGACAGAACTGATACTTGAATACCAACTGCAGATCCATCCCCCTCAGATAGAGTTGCTGACTCAAGTCATATGACTTGGACTCGAGTTGCTATTTTTGTGACTTGTGACTTGACTTGGACTTGCAAAAAATGAATAGTTACCAACTGAAGTCAGATGCTACTCAACTGGCCCCATGTATTTTTAATTAAACTATTCAGTAATTACGCCTTATGTGCAAAAAAAAAAGGAATTAGGCTTGCGCGGCTTCTAGTTCACCCAACTGTAGCTGTAGATGCATATCGTGCTGATACGTTGCCTTGCATTGATGCGTGACTGGGATAAACAGCGTCCTCAATACGTTGTCATTGAAAAGCAAACGTAGTGGCTTCTAGCAGTGTTGTTCCACAGTTGGTTAGTTTCGTGTATCTCGACTATAATACCACCGCAAGTAAACGGTCTGCTGTTTGTAAAATATGTGGATCTACTGTCACTGATGGCTCAAACACAAGAAGTAATTTCGTGCGTCATCTTAAAACCCACGACGAACAATGAGTAGTAATGTTGCGACTTTTTTGGGAATGCGTAAATAGGCCTAGGCCTACATGAAATAGATTTTTGGCCATTCAGGGCTGTATGTCATTGTTTTTATAATCTCTTGCTACAAATGGCTATTGAATCTAAGTAACTGAAAAGCCTCTGGTACTTGAAAATCTGCCCAAAACTAAATGCACATATATACTTAATAAATAATAATGCAAAAAAATAATTACAAAATAATCCCACTATTCAATAATGTTTGATTTTTGTATTAAACAAAATTGCAGGCAATATATTTTTCCAAATTTCAGCACATTACAGTAACAAATCACTCCATTTCAGAGAAAAAAGCACATTACACTTACTTCACACTGCAATACAACTAAATTGATTAAATAATTCTATTTAAATTCTTGCACAGATATAAAGCATACCTTGACTCCAAGATGATGCAAGAGGATACCAGGCAGATAACATCCTTCTTTTCGAGCTCAGATGCTATATATGGTGAAACCCATCACAATCAGCGAGCCATTACAGAAGCCATCATATCTGATTTGATTTTTGACTGTGCTATGCCATTGTCAATTATTGAGAATGACAGTTTTTGCCATTCTTGTTGGTCCATTCTTGGTCAAATTGTTGCGATGCAGCAAAACATCATCCAGTGTAGACTTGAGAATTCAGCTTGGGTTTCGGCTACAATTGATATTTGGTCAGATCGACAAATGAAAGGATATTTTGGTGTAACCCGCCACACCATTGAAATTGACAAGTTTGACATCAGTTTGAGGTCATACTTGCTTGCCTGTCACCGTTTCAAAGGGTCTCACACAGGTGAAAAGATAAGTGATGCCTTCGAGGCTGTATGCGATGAGTATAAGATCAAAAACAAAGTTAACTACATCTTGTCAGATACAGCAAGCAACATGAGGAAGGCATTCACTGTCTGCTTTCCACAAACAGATAACTTGGAAGAGACAGATGCTAGTGAGCCGAATGATCTAGATGATGGAAGTTTATGGAAGGAGTTACCTGCAGAGGCACAGGAAGATATGGATCTGGCTCTGACCAGAAACTCTAATAGGCAACGACTTCTGTGCTTTGCATATACCCTCCAACTGGCATTGTCAGATGGATTGAAAGAAACCAAGACTACAAACATGGCCATGAGTAAGGCTTCAAAACTATATACATTGCTGTATAGCAGTTGTACTTTCAAGGAGGCGTTTGAGAAGGATTTTTGCTCAAAGGCATCCCAGCACTTGTGCACACCAAATGAAATTCAACACTGAGGCAAGTCAGGGCAATCACTAGTCTTGACTACCAAAAGCTGTGTTAAGTTATTGGAAGACCAAGGGCACAGCGAAGTGAAGTTTAAAGCAAGGGAATGGAGTCAACTGCAAGAATTGGTAACAATATTGGACCCGTTCCCGGAAGCCACTAACTTGGCACAAGGAGAGCATGTTGTCACCATCTGTGTTGTTCTGCCTTGCAGCTTGTCACTCCGCCACCATCTGCAGGACATATACGTGAATGTTCGCTACATGACTACCCTAGTCAGAGCCTTCAAAGACTCACTGTGGAAGCGATTCATTGGCATCTTTGCTACTGTAGGAATGGCAGATTCCCAAGAAGTAATCAGTGACCTGCCATTTGGGGATCCCATGTACCTTACTGCAGCTGTACTGGACCCGGCGTTCTGTATGATGTGGATTGAGGAAGACGGTCTGACGTCAGAAGATGAAAAAGCCAACTTAAAGAAACTTGTCCTGGGTATGTCCGATCCTGATAAAAGAATTCTGTTTTATTAGCCTTGGCACTTTGGGCACCTACCTGCTAAATGCAGCAAGTTTCATCTGCTGTTGCTGTCTGTTGTATTTAGCAGGGTTACTGTTAATCGCATTAAGTAATCTTTCATGAAAGCAGGTAATAAGTAATGCGACTTGCTTTCTGACTGGATAGACCTGAAATATATAAATGACAACAAAATGCGCCTTGACAAGAAACTTGGCAAGTTCTTCTTCAAAGCGTCTGAAGAAATGGTTGAAGAAATTTGCAGTGTCAGGCCACTTTAATGTTTTGTTTTCAATTCATATTTCATTATTTGAAGATAATTTTAATACATTAATTTTATATTAATTTGTGTTCATCTTCTTACATGCATTTGTACACAGATACTGTTATTACCAGGGCTACTGAAGCCAGCAAAGTACCAGTGGAAACCATTACTTCTTCTGCTAGTAGCGAGTAGGAGGATGTTCCTCCACAGAAGGTTGCTTGACTTTTCGCAAGTTACGAGAGAAGCAGACGCAAGAGTAGCAGCACCAATACGTCTATAGCAGCCCAATATCACAGATACATAGAAGTGGCCTCCGAGTATGGCGATTGTGAGAGAGGTCCTTATGCTTGTCTGAACTTCTGATTGGCAAATAAGACCAGCCTCTCCAAATTTCCTCTTGTTATCAGGGTGCTGTCTATCCCTGCTACTAGTTCCCCCATTGAATGTGTGCTCAGTCATAGTGGAATAATTATGAGGCCATACAGAGCAAAGATGGGTGATGCTATGCTATCAGATCTTGTTTATTTGAAGTGCAACAGTTTGTACATGAAAAAATAGATGCAGCAAAAAAGTTTCATTTCAGAAAATGGACCTCAGGCTCAGTGATTGAATTCAGTAAAATGATTAGTTCCCATCGATTTCAGTTTTCAAAAAGACTGTCGAAACAAACTACAGTTTTCAATCACCAAGTCTCTTGCATAAATAATAGTTGAATAAACTTTGAAAGGAACCTTACCTTTTATGAATAGGAAGTACACTTTTGTCAATTTCATGCTAGTTAGTCACACAGTCATGTTAGGTAAACTAACTACATGTAGCCTTACCCATTGGTAGCACTTAGTATACATGAAACTTGAACAATAAAATGTAAAAATACTACATGTAATCAGGCGAGTGAAGTCTTTTTATTTCATCTTTCATTTCTATTTCCACCATGCAAAGTACATTTATTAAACTAAACAGAGGTCCAAAGTAATGTAATAAACTGCAAAAACAGAAATAACAACACAAGTGAAAAAGGGGAATTACAGAGGCATTGTCAAAATAATTGGAGAAAAGGTGTTCAGCTGTCCAAAACTCATAACTCCTAACTTAATATGTTGATACCTGGTTCTTTTTGCTTATTACAGCTGGACAAAATAATGTGCAGCTTGACTTGTACTTGGAAAAAGAGACTTGTGATTTGACTTGCCCTGTGACCAAATGACTTGGGAATTAACTTGTGACTGGACCTAATGACTTGTGACTGACTTGGACTTGCAAAAATGACTTGCTGCCACCTCAGATCCCCTTAAAGGAGCAAGAATTGTATAGATCAATTGAAATATGCACATACTGCCTAAGACTCTTGTATGGGCTGTTTATTGCAATAAGTTACGTCAGTACTTGTGCCTCAAAATCCAGAAAGATATAGCATTAAGTTATAATGAAAGAGATAATTTTATTTTGAATGAGTACCTTTGCACATTGAACCAATTGTGATATTTGATGAAGAATGAAAAATAAAAAGATTTGGGAGTGCTGTGTTGTATTTCTGGGGAGGAGGAAATCTCTTTCTGCGCAGCCTTGTTACCCCCACCATCACAGTGGTATCCTGTGAGGGGGTTTTATCCTTTTTCGGGATCAAGTGTAGTTATTGCCATGTCTTTTCTTCTTATTCTGTTCTCCATGTTTCTGTTCATGAAAATATACCTCTATAATCTGAATGCTTGTAAAGCATTCTGAATATATGGCCTAAGATTGTTTTGTCAGCTGTGTGTTGCAATAAATATTGTAACGCAATGCAGTATCGATACTATCGATACCGGTTTTTGGGATTTTAAGTGTAAGGTTCCCAGCTGCTGTAGGTATGTCTGTTTGCATAATAATTTCAGTGTACCAGTTAAGCCTAGCAGTCCCTATAAAAACGCGTGGCAGGCATGACTCGCTTTCTCTTCCCGCCTGGTGGTCGACCAGAGCAGACCAGCATTCCTAACAACCTATTTGTGCGTTTGCGCAGGTAAGAAGCACGGTACTCAACTGTGAGCTTGGCATAGTAATGTAAATAATCGAGACATAAATCACCATACTGATCGCTAATCACATTGTCACATCGAAAATTAGTCAGTTTTTATAACTGCCCATTTTGAATCCTTAAAGAATCAGAAATTCACACTCATTGTAATTTCTTAAAAACGTTGTGCTGAAGAACAGTATAGTTGAAAGTTAGGTAAAGCGCCTTTGTGAAGGCGCTTGTTGTTGTGAATGAAGAAGAAATGTGGCCCTGTATGAACTGTATCTGCCCAGTTGTTATTGTCCCCGTCCGTCGAGCCTGAAACTGACCCTTGGGTGTGGTTGCTGCAAGTGGTGTGCTGCAGGCCAGGATGTAAATTGCCACCAAAACAGATCAGTGTCACCGGCCTTCTAAAGCTTGTCCGCTCGCTCACGTGGGCCGGCCCAACCGGTTAGCAGACTGTAAAGAAGAAGAGGAGACCGCCACAGTATCATTGCATATGCCAAAAATCCAGGAAGATAGTTAACATTCAGTTGGTAATGATAAAAAGCATACATTCGTTTTTTTTATGACTGGCTTTAGCATTTGACCAGTAACAATATTTGATGCATAAGGAAAAACAAAGTAATTTTGGAGTGGTGTAGAATGTGTTATTGGAATGTCAAATACTTGGAATGATTTGGCTTTTCCAATTCACATTTTGGTGCCCCAGTTACTAGTCTATAAGAATTTTAGCTGGTTGTTCAAAAACAAAACTGGCAGGTGGTGTAAGAGAAGCTTGTGGTTTAAAAGTAGCTGGTGTTCTAAAGTAGCTGGTAGTTTAAAGTAGGTAGTCTAAAAGAAGGTAAGGGGTAGGGGTGAAAAGTACAAAAATATTGACATCAAAATGTAATCCAGCAGCACTTGAAAAAAAATGCAATTTCATTTTAATAAACATGGAATAACTAACCTGTTACTCCTGTTGAAGAGATCGAAGAAGCTCCATCTTCACCGAGGAAATGGGTAAAATAATTGATACATACTCTGACCTAAACATTCCACTAAACGTGCAGCTAGGGGTGCATACATTTCTTAAAGGGAGCATTTAAAGCAAATTATCTGCAGTTTGCACGGGATACAATTGAAACACCCAGGAGGCGAGGACTTTCCAATAACAAAATGCTGGACTCTACATTCTTCATCAACAACCACATGAATAAAGGAGGAAAATTACCCAAAATATCTTAAAGGTCCACTTTGCTTTATTTTGTGGAAGGATTCTAATTGGTGCACAGGTTTTGTCGCCTATTGCATTAGTAAATAGAAAAACAAGTCTAAATTACATTTGCTTGAAGAGTTTGATAATAATATAAAGTACATTTGGGAATATATACATGTACAAATATTACTTCTGGTTTACATGTAGCCTTAATCATTCTAGTTTTGACAGAGGAAGAACTTCCTTCCACTGTTTCCAAATGTTTGTTTAGGTATTCTTCATTTCAACTTCACTTTAATATCTTTGGTCTCCTGAGCAGGAAAAGCTGTAATGTAACAGTGCCAGTTCAATGATTCCAACTTCATTTTCAACTGAACTAAGTGAATGGAAGCAGAATTTTCAATTGAATCACAACGACATGAATCAACACCCCATGGTTTATTATCCTGGGTCAGGTTAAGTACGCAAATACAAACATATTCATTTTTTTTTTACAGGTTGCCATTCTGTAAGGGGGCATACCTTTCAGAAACTTGTCCACAAACCCTGCATGGAACTTCCTCAATGTGGTTAAAAAAATGTTTTTTCCCCCCAATATCAATGCAGTGCTTTTAGTCATGACCTGAGTCTTTAGGAGTTTTTAGTAGCTTTTTGCAATCATTTTGACACCACTTTTGGGAAAATCCAACCTACCGGTACTGTTTTCAAGCAGCACCATTTTCCAAGACGGGGTAACCAACAATGTATCCAGGCAGGCACATGTGTGGCCTTGAACTTAAAATGACCATTAAAAATGCACGTCAGATTGAGTTGAAATTGTATTATACATGTACATGGGGCTGTCTTTACATGCACACCGAGTTAAAAAAAATCAGGCGTGGGATAGCCAATTTTTTGGGGGGGAGGGGATGTAATCCCCCACCAGCATGAGATGGTCCAAAATAACCCAGCTCTTTTTAGGGTTAAAGAGCAACAAACAGGATTGACATTTATGAAAATTCCCATGACAACAGTAGAATGTAGGAATATCAATTATATTTCAAACACCACACAAAATTTTTGGTTATGGTGCTTTGGTACTTTCTCCCTTTATAGTCTAGAGTGGGCAGGAGAAAAAAAGAAAAGCCTACCCCTCTTTATCAGGCAAAACACTATTCTGCATTTTGTTATAATTTCAATGTAAGTAAAAGTGCACATTCAATGTGTCTTTTCTTAAATGAGTCATTTCAGAGTCAACACAGCACATATGAAACACACTGTAGGTCATTTGAGACAAAATGTGTGAGATTGTCCCTATCACCATGGGATAAGGGATTAAATAGCGCCCTCTCAAATTTGCAATACTGCACTCACTTTAAAAAAGGAATTATAAAACTCATAGTGTCCACAAAACCTGTGAGATTTTCCTCACAAATACATGTACAAAACTTTAAATACAATTGCCTGGAAGACTTTCACAAAATTTCAAATTTACAAGACGTACTTCAAACTTATGAATGACTAAGAAGTAAGTTCTGACTGAAATTCTGCACCAAAATACTGTCAACATGAAGGCCAGGAATGTGACTCCACTGCATTGACAATATTGGAAATATAAACTGCTTGGGGCATTTCTGAGCAAAACACCATCATTACCAGAGATGTCTCAATTTCAACCAATTTTGTGTTGACAGCACTTTCCCTTGCAATAAACTTGCATTGTCAGAGAAATCCTTGCAACATTGGTTCTGATCTTTCAAAGTCTCAAGAAACACTTGGCTGAATCTGAGGACTAGCAGTCTAACTTCAACTTTTGCTCAGCAACATGTACCCCTTTCCTTGATAGCAAGCTCAGCAACTTCCATTGGTAGTCTAATGGCATTAATTATTCATATCTCTCATTCTGTGTATACTTGTAACAATTTTTTTGTCCACGTTTCTTGAATACTGGTGGCTACTGACATATCACAAAAAAGGATCAAATAAGACACTCCTTTGAATATAAAGGATTGTATTTACATGACACTTATTGCACGTTGGGCAAATGTAAAATGCTCATAAATAACACAAAATGGTAGAAGTTAATTATGACACAGCACAGAAATACTGATCTAATGAAAGCGCTAGTTCAAAATGGAGAACAAGTTCTCTGTTGTAGTCAAAGAGTCACTTGCAAAGACGAAATCTTCAGAAGAACTTCAATTGAAGTTACATGAATACATTCCAACATATATTCATGTGACAAAAGATATATATCAAATAATTAGAAAAGAGCTAAGATATGCACAATACATAATTATAACTGTCAGAGAATTAACAGTCGAATAATATTATTTCCAAAGAAACCATTTGAAATTATAATGGTGCAAATTTGGATGTATTTGCAATTGGCCCGTTCTTTTCATTTTCAAGCTTTCATCATTTTGACATGCCTTTAGGTAGCAATGTACACATGCAATGGGTAGAAACGTGTCTTGTGAGTATAAATACTTTAGATCAAAGGAATAACATGAACTGAAACAAGTTTATGTAACATAAACCTGCCTCCTGGGCTGGAGGATGTTGAGAACAGAGGCTAATCCAATTAAACAAAACAAAGAATGTGCTTTCAGTGAGTTGTTTAATAATTCTAACAAAATAAATTATGAAGATCATCTTGTGGCTTGCACGGCCTTACAATTTAACTCATATTTGTATTTGGCACAGCTTTTACGAACAAAACCTACAAAATCAAAATATCATCCCAAAATGTGTAACTTCACACTCAATTACACTTGACAGCAGCAAGTAGCAATTATGTATCCAATTATGTAAACTCAAGACCTGATGCAGAAAACCTTACATTTCAGCTTCAACTTGCAGCACAGCTATGATGGATACAAAAAAAGGTTTGTGGTTTAATTTTATCTCCGACCAAATCTTACCACCATACTTTGACAATGAGACCATTAAATTCTCCCCACCTCCTGCCCCTTATCACTCTGGACAACACTGTATCATTTCATTAACAGCATATACCGCTGCAGTGGAACATCACTTCATCCTGAGGCTGTAACCAATTTTTTGTGAACAGTGGTTTATCTCACAAAGCAACCTTTGTTCCACCTATCTTAGAGCAGTACATAGCACCAAGAACTCATCAACTGATGATAAAATTTCACCTCTGAATGGGTCATCTATGCTTTTTGGGGGGTCCAGAACAAGGACACCCAGACAACATCTCGTGAATTTAAGACACATGTAGGATGCGTGGACTTTACATCTGCCATGATCTTAACGATAACCACATTAATGATCAAACAACAACAGCAGGCACATATCCAAAGAGCTGGGCATATTTCCTCACAGGGAGGAGGGAACAGCCCTGAATGTGGAAATGACAACCTCAGTGGGTTTTCAACTAACAAGGCAAGCTTAACATCCTATCTCAATTCCTGTAGCCCTCATTCCCATTTTGTAATGCAGTGGCAGTAATGGCAGTGAGAACTTACTTGACTTTTCCCTCAGTGGCTGACTGTTGTCTCCTTCTGTGCCTCCTGCTGAGCCGTTATTTGAGCAGCTAGGTCAGCAAACTTTGCCACATAGTCTACACTGTTCTCATTCATCATATATTGCAAATGAGTGTCCACCTGATGTGGCAAACAAGAAAGCAATAAAAAGCACAAACTCGGGTTGTGTAAAAAGGGAAGAACGTGTGGCTAAATACAACAAATTTTTAACAAGTTGGAGGATGAAGTGGGGGAAAAATACCCATAGTCATATGTATTTTATTTCAAATGGGTACAAAATTACTTTGAACAACGCATGCTGATAGGAGAGGTGCCGTGTGTAACATAATAAAATGCTAAAATAAACATGTTTCCAGTTTCCATCTACTTCAAAATATTGTGCAATACCCAAACTTTAAAATGGCTCCCTGTAATGTCAGGGAAGAATGTAGGACATGTTGTAGGAAATTTGATGTACTCACATCTTTGGACATGGAGGAATCCCTGGAGGATTCGATCATGAGGCTGGGTTGGGGGATGGTTAATGAACCAGAGGTGGAGCTGATGATGCTGTGTCTCTCCTTCTTCTCAGGAGACTCAAGATTGGCAAGGATGCTGCTCAGTGAAATGTCCACATTCTGAAAGGGATCCATGCATGTGGGAATTTATCGAATCAATCAATTAATCCTCTTGTGAGAGAAATGTTACATTTCTTATAAGTCTATGCCCATGTAAATGCTGCTCACTAGTGACAAAGAGTAACATATATGCAGGATTGGATAATTTTAATTATCACAACACAAGCCATAAAAGTAAACTGTCACAACTGAATTAGATGAAATAAATATTTTCTTTTTTTCAATGAGTTTCTTCTCTTTTAGGAACATGGTTGTTGTTGGTTACAGTAATCCTAGTTTAACCCAAATTCTGTCTTTTGTTTAGCCCTCCGGTCTAGTAGTGGAATGCATGGGCGTGCACGAGTGCATCCTTATTAGTCATTGAATGTAGATGTGTGTACATAAGGTTGGATGGAAGTGGGCGTGGGTGAGATTTGCTACATGTTGCGGTAGAAGGAACGTGGTGTTTTGAGTTCATACTGACATAGCCATTTTGGTTAGCTCATGCTGTCCCTTGGCTATCAGCACAGATGATTTTGGCTCTGCAAAGTCTTGGGCAAAGCTTGGACAAACGTAAGTTGGCATGACAAAAGCAGTCACGGATTTGTGTGTTGATGTATATGGTCTGCGGAGCACTGATGTCCTTGGGACCCAGCTAACTTGTGAGGCCTAAGAGTTGGCTTCAGCAGTCACTGTTCCACTTGCCGAGTGAAGCCTATTCCACAACCTGCAGATGTCTTTGCAACAACCTGATAATTCTCTGCAGCATCATCCCGTCCCCTGTCTTTGCCCTGTGACTTGGACAATGGGTGTCCGAGGAAACTACCACAGCTGTGACAAGGACCATTCGAATCTCCTATAAAACCTTTATTTATTATTATTATTAAATTCCTAATAATTCTCGATAATTTCACTGAGTTGGTGATTTTCATGGAAAATGTGTTGTACTTGATTCTTGATATTTGTAAACCCTGTTTCACTTTGTTGTTAATTTACAAGTGATATGGTGACTCGATTTTGGCATTGATTGTTAAATTTATGAAAGGTTTTGTTTTGCTTGGAAATTGAGAATATTCTACTTTAATGCAACTTTGAGTTTCGTGCTGTCACGTACGACTGGATTGAGTATTGAGAAGGTTAATTAATAAAATGCTCAATTAGAGGACTAACCTGTTGATCAGAATTTTAGACTGATTTTGAAATTAAGGAAAAGTTGAACATATTGCTGACAACTGTATATGATGTGAATTAATGGATTTGAACTGCTGATATTGATTGAATTGAGCATCTTCCATTGATTGGAGGAGTTGAACAGTATAAAATAGAAACTGGTCAGTTTTAACTTTTCAGATTTGTAATTAGCGGAAGTGATTCACTAATATAAAAGAACCAGGAAATAGAAATATTTTATAACTTTTACTAAAACCCTTGAAGTTGCATCTTTGGGTTTCAATAAACCTTATTTTAATTTTTTGTTGTGCAATTGTAACCCATATTTTTATGCTTTTTTGGTTTTTATGCTAATGCTATTTTATGCCAATGTATATTGGCATATTCATGAGCACAACTATGATGTCATCCAAGGCACTGAATCTTAATGTTGCACTTATTTGTGCACAGAATATTTCTAGATTTTTTTTAATCACTGCTAAGGCAGATTTTGTTTTCTTTGGCAATTTATTGCTGTTTAAGTATATGGCAATAATCCAGCAAAAATCCTTTCACATTAATGTTCCCGGATAGCAAATTTGGGGTTCACAATTTGAACAAGAAAACATGCAACCTGAACCATGTCTTCCTGGATTTACATCAAAATGATTTACATCACTTGTCAAGAAATGCTTGGTCAATTTTTAATGTTTGAAAAATTGCACCATTCAGTTCATGTAACTCAAAAAAATATCAAACAGTCTTCATGCATGGAAGAAGAGTACAGAGATACACACAAAGCGATTCTATAAAAAATTCATTTCCTGGATCCTGGTACCGTGCATTGAACTATTTGAGACCTATTTTTAGGTGACTCAGAATATTTCAAAAGTAGAGATTTCCCTGCAGTTCCAAATTGTGTATAGTTACTTTGAAAAAAATTAGGTGTGTATTTGTACATATTTGAATCAGTGTGTTGCCGTGTTGTTTTTGCAAGAGTCCAGGAAAACTGGTGACATAAACAAACCAAGTGCAGGAAATGTTATGGCATCAATCCCCAAATTCACTGAGTACAGGCAACAAATAGTCTATTATCTCCTTATTTGTAAATTGCCAAGGAAAGTCTTCAGCTTAGTGCCTCAATGCCATCAGACCGTGGATCTTTTGAATTTGCAATCCAGTCATTTAACATTGTTCACAAGTTGTTGATTCTAATTACTGAAAGTTTGACTTAGAAAAATTGTTTCACCTGTCTTGAGTTTTACTCAAGCTATTTGTTACAGTCATTTTACTGTAACTGTTTGTAGCTATAAAAAATACAAAAAATGGAATTACCTCTCCATTGAGCCACTGGTTGTCTGGACTGAGAGAATTGAGCTTGAATGGGGATGAGGACGGACTAGATATGTGCAGTGGTGGAGTTGTGGTACCAGACCCACGCACTGGGGACATAGAGGGCAACATAACGCTGGGGTTACTAGTGTTTGGAGAAAGCTGCTGGTTGAAGCCTATGTAGAGGAAATAATAAACAAGATTGTTAGTTGTATTAAATATAACACACTATAATACAGAGCATTGGAAAATCCTCCATTCCTCAGATTCACACTGAACTTTTTATTGCCACTGAAGTTATATCTACAATTACAATTTTGGTTAGATTTTTGAATACAACAGTGGCAATAGCTTGTGGATAAAAACCTGGCCACATGTAACTAAATCTTCAGAATATGTGCCGCCTGGAGTATAAGCTGCACCACGCAAATATCTGCAAATTAAGATTTGAAGTCAACGTATTACCCACACTGGCGTATAGATTGCACTATGGTGCATGATGTCATGTCATGAAGCACTTGTACATGTAGAGTATTAACGTGGTGCGCTTCGACTTTGTAGCGGGAAAGCATGACTGCCTTGTTGAGCTTCACATCGCTTGCATGTGTGGCCAGCCGGCTGGCCTGTGACCTAGGCTAGGCTGCGCTGATCAGGGCATGGCGTCTGTGACTGAGTTCATTCTTGAGATGTTGCCATATAAGCCGCCCAGGGTATAAGCCATATGGAAATTTTTCAGCGTAAGAATCAATGTGTAAGCCACGGCCTGTCTTCCAGAAGTTATGGTAAGCAGATTCATTCCTATATCAAAAACATCTCTAGACTGCATTGCACAAAAATTGATGAAAACTGTCAACAGAGATCTCAAGGCAGTTCTTCAAACTTTTTGACACAGAATTCAGCTTTGACATCAGATTGACTCGTCCGACCAGAATACTGTAGAAAAATGATGTGGCAATTATCCGATGTAATTTCGGTCAGTAACTATAAGACACAGGTCTGAAAAGGCCACTTGATTCAATGGCAAACTGTCATATCCTTGTTACAGGAAAAAATTCAGAGAGAAGAATCTTACCAGTGAATGACTCTGAACCCATGGGTATGTCCATTAGACCATCTCCACCACCTGCAGCAGCAGATGAGGGCAATGAATTCTCCAGCAATGATGACAAGTTAGGAGCAGGGATTGCAAAATTCTGGCCCACTGTACCCCCTGTGCCCAGAGTTGCACTAGTCTCGGGCATTTCAAAGCTGCTGCTGGGAGTGACTGACACAATCTCCATAGTGTCATCGATGATCTGGGGGCTGGGGTTCAGCATGGGGGTCTTGGTGGGCTCAGTGCAAGGGACACAGGATGTGTTTATTGGCAGGGGTGATAGGTGGGCTGGCTGTGTGTGCTCCGGTGGGCTAGGTCTCAGGGTGATGTCTATACCTGCTGCTGCACTGGCTGCTTCAATCTATTCAAAAAAGGAGAGAAAAGAAGTGCCTTAGCTTTGAAACAACTGCCGTTACAAGGCTAATAATATGTAGATTGGGCTTTCAGTCTTAACCAACTCCAAAGGCTGGAAAATTTCTTCTCAGATTGTACTCAAAGAAACATCCGAAACCAGGAATATGCTACATATTTGTCTGTGAGCTATCCACCTACCTCATTCATTGGGGCCACACCTCCTGGGAGCAAGGCTGTGGGCGTGGACAAGGCAAGAGAGGACACAGGGGAGGGAGCACTGAGGGGTGAAGCAACCATTGATGGGCCTTTAGAGCTAACAGATGATGCAACGTAGCTGACAACAGGACTGCTGGTACCATCTGTGTTGGATGGCATGGATGCCTTGCCTGAATGGTGAGATCAAAATCACCATGTTAATTAGGCTGAAATACCTGCTAGTATTCCTACCTGGAGGGCATGGGAGGAGACAACTGAAACACTCTGGCTTTAGGTGAAATGCATCAGATGATGGAGGACACTACGAATTCTAGAAGCATTACAGGGTTTAACAGTGGAACTTGACAAGATGTATCTTACACTTTTCCTGTAAAAATCATAATTTATGGAAATCCTACCACCTGACTTGAACAAAATCCATCTGATCCGACTTACTTGGCTTAGCCTTTGCCAAGGATGCACTGCCTGACAGAGAACCAGCAGCAGCTGGTCCTGGGGCGATAGGGACTGGTCGCACTATGGTCTTCTGACAGACACTGTCTGGAATAGCCAGCTGGACTGGTGTGAATTGACCAGTTTTAGACATGGACATCATGTGCCTCGTAGGACCTTTGTGCTCAGACTGGGGTCTGGGTAGCAATGTTCTCTGTAGAAATTTGGGGAAAAAAGGCAACATTACTTGAACTTTCAAGTCGTGAAAACTGATGACCATCACAACTATTTTTTATCATCTTCAAGTCCAGAATGCTTGAAGCTCATAAGCATGCAAAGTAAATAAGAAAAGCCCATTCCTACAAGGAATAAATGGTAAATGTTGGTTTCCAATGGATGAAAGCATGCTTCCAACAGACGTCCAGATAAAACAGGAATGTTAAAATACTCCATCAGCATCATGATGTATTCCACCATACCTCATGGCAACTGGAAATATTTCCAAACTTCTCCATTTTTCATGAGGAAAATGAGAGGAATCACCCAATTAATATGCATTTATCAACGAGAATAATCACTTACTGGCACTGAGTCATGAATGCAGACACACTAATTTAGGTTTAGCACAAAGCAATACATTTAAGTTGTCAGTATGTTTACCTGTACAACCAGAGGCTTTCTGCCTCTTCTGCTGTTTGGCTTAAGGAAAGTTGGCTGCTTCTGCAGAGAGAAATTTTTGTAGATAAGTACAAATCAAAATATTTCAGCGAAAGATCTGACATGTATTGAAGATATCTTTTTTCACATCTTTAATACAGCAAATTTTGAAAGAAAAAATTGAAGCAAACTGTCTTCCAAATTACTGTCTGTTAGTCATTTCTTATGCTATCCACTTGAATACTTGAAGACACTACACAACTGATGTATATGCTCTCCTCATACCTGCAGTGATTCAATTTGTGCCATGAACAGCTTCTCTGCTGCAGTGGTTGAGGACTCCACTGAGGCTAGGCAGTGAGGCTGCGGCGATGGTACAGCAGGTGTAACAAACACTCCACTGTCTTTATCCTTAGCGTTTCCCCCACCACTGGGCTTGGCTGTAGGTCGTGAGTTGACTCGCATCATGCCATTGCTGGTGGCACTTCTCTGGCCTCGTGCATTGCTGGGGCTCTTGGAGAGTTGAGAAATGAAGGAGGCCTTAGACGGCGGCGTTGCATTGGTGCCTGGCATCGCATTGAAGCGTGGAGGAGATGTTACTGTGCCAACAGAGACACTCTGAAAGACAAAAATGTTAGCAATGATTTTTCTAAAGTAACTGTGTTTTACTTTACGTAAAAAAAAATCAAGCTGAGCTCTCCGTTTTGATGTGCCATTCAGTTTGGCATCCTGATGAGGATACACATGTGGATGAAAAATGTTGAGGGTTCCAACTGAATTACGTTGTGCAACATTCTTTTTAATCTTTTAAATCAGAAGTGGCTGTGATGACTTGCGACACATTTTGTTAGGTTGGATTACAAATGTCTCCCGTCATAATCCGTATTACTGTAATTTACAATGCACATCTCATAGTTAGAACATTTAACCGCAACTAGCAACATACCCTTCTTGGTTTCCTGATGTCCGTGAACTCTGTGCTGGCGATTGCAAACAGTTTATGCAGGAGATTAGACTCACTGGAAGACTTGTTATTACCCGAGCCACTGTCATCCTTCACAAACTCATACTCGAACTTTAAACGGGTTGGCATATTCAACTGTAGATAGAAAGGTAAAAAAAGCAAAAGAAGTCTTTGTATGTTACCGTTCAAGCATCTGTAGTTATTATCATTTTTTCCCCATTTCTTTAGGTTTTGATCCTTTTTTTGCAGTGTCTGTTATTCCTTGGAAACTGCTCACTGTGGTTTGTAATCAAATCCTAGTGCTGCTGAATTTTAGTCAGGGTTTACCACGTTGAAATAGAATAGGACTTCAATGTGAAAAGCATTCAGGACTGACTAAAACAAAGTCACTGTGTAACTGCACTGATTGCACAGCTGTGCCACTCATATCAGAGAAAATCCAATACAAGTAATATTACACATTGTACAATGGAGTTTTAGATGACACTGCTCAATAACTATTCCCTTCAACATCTTACTACAAATAAACACTTGATTTTAGTGCACATAAACTGAGCCTTCTCTCCAGTCTTGTGTGCAACTCAAGAAGCTATCTCTATAGTTCTCTAAAGATGCCATTAATGTAAATACATGTCTTCGTTATAGCCCTGCCGACTTACCATTAAATAAATATCCGTCATGGTAAGATTCTTGGAGTTCTGTGCTGATAGCTCTCCCATCAACTGTTCATCTTTGGTAAATTCCTTCGCTGGCGCCACTGTCCATTCCATTTCCTTCAGAGGAATTGTCTCTTTCTCTGCATTTGCCTGCACTGCCTCTTCTGTCTCAATTTTCTCTGTTTCATTCACCTCTGGTTTCACAGGACTCTTGGATGAATCGCTCTTGCTGATTTCCATGGATTCCAAGTCTTCCGATTTTCTACCGTGATTTGAGGTTACTATGTTCACCAGTTGCACTTCCTGGTCCCCCACATCATTGGTACACTCTTCTATTTTGGCAAGTTTAGCCTTCTTACGGGGTTTGTACTTTCTGGGTTTGCCCCCCGCAGTGGTACTGTCACAGTTAGCCTTGTCAGCTGCTGTTTTGTCCAACCCGGGGACATCTTTGGTGCAATCCAGGCTACTCCCGGTTGGAGTGCGAGTTGATGGCATAGCAACATTTCCAGCCGCTGCACGTTGGATCTTGGCAGCCTTGGATGCGGCTACAGCCTTGGTGACCCGAGCTTCAGTATCCAATGAAAAAACAGCTCTGCTGTCACTGTGCATATAGCGTCCAGTCACCTGATTATGGGGCGTCACTTCTACTCCTTCTGGAAGCACCAGCCGTAGCCGCAGAGAATCTTTCAACTCACCTGTAGGCTTCAGTGTGTTCAGCTGCAACATGCGACAAGTTAAGGTGACAATAAAGTCTACAAAGTTAGGCGGAGAGAGATAAACATGAGAATATCAAAAAAATGGTTCTGAAGGACTCATCTTCCGGGATTAGTTATGTGCATTAGAAAGATCACGCACACCCCCCACCTTGATTTCAACTCATTTCAATACGTTATTTTCAGATAAGCATGGCTCCTGACGACAGACAGAGCATACTGTCCAAAACATTGAGTACCACCGGTTCTTTTCAGAACCCCACACTAAAAAAGATATATCCATGGTGCTACCGCAAACCTATCAAGTTTACTTGGTACCTCCACCATGAAAAGCTTCAAATCTCATCTATCATGGCTCCAGTAACAAAATATTAGCATTGTCTCCCTTCAACGAATACAACAAAGGAAATTGGAGATGCGCTTACTCACTTCAGTTTACAGAGTGTTTACTTATTGTGTTTGTCCGAACAAAATCAAAGATACTTGGAAAATTGTCTGACCAACATATCAATAACAGCCTTTAAAATATCAACACAGCATGTGGGATTATGGTGTCCAATTTATTATTAGTTTTGTGTTGGAATTACGTTAATTACACCCAAGGCATTCATCAGGAATGATGGCTCATCACCAGCCTATGTCACCTAGGATTACGCGTGTATGAACACGTGTATACTTTATATGCACACATGAAATCGCCCCATAATTCTTGGTGCATCGTATAAAACATAGGTCATGCTGTCAACCAATGTTCAATTTTCTGTGATAACCCATGCATGACACATAACCTGGGTACCAGGCAATATGGACCAGTAATGGTTGGCTGCATTCGCGCGGTTCTTCCAGTTCAACCTGAGTGTTGTGCGCACGCATTAAATTTCTGTATGTGTGATGGGAGTATACCCTTGTTGACCTGTGGGTCTTACTCCTGCCAAACACGAGTAGCTCACTTGAACGCAGCCCTTAGTTATGGCTCGAGCTTTTTCGTTTTTTTTGGTGTAATTTCGCACTCTGAGTTTACGTATACATGGAAACAACTTCACGGTCAATCTTTTAATGGAAATGATTTTGGGGCTGTAAGGATACAAGCTTTGAGCGATGAGGTGTCCACTTCTCATTGAGATAGCTAATGATGCTACTTAGATTCTTCTTGAGAGAAATCATTAATCTGTGAAGACAAAGTAGGAAAACATTTATATAAACTAAGTTTTCAAGGAAAGGGTTCCAACGGTAGAGGCAACTTAATAAGTTTATTTGCAGATTCAGCTACGCCTTGAGGTCCGAGCCACAGACCATGACATTGTCTTTAATTATGGAATCAAATCCCAAGAGGAATTCCTAATGCTAGTGTCTTAGAGCAAGACAATTAACTACAAAAGGAAATTAGAACAAGCAGGTTGGGCAAACACAGTTACCAATCACAGCTACCGGCAACCCAGCCCATCAAGATCTGGTGACAATATTTTCTGTGTACACATCTCACCTTACTCTTGGGTTGTGTGCTGTGCCTTGCACTGATGCCCATGCCTTGTTGTTCCTGGGCTGTAACTCCATCAAGACATGAGCGGGTAATTTATATGGGTCTGACTTGTTTTCATCACCTGACAAATCAGTCACAATAACAAAGTGCAAAAATTACATTTCAAAAGGAACTAGTTAATCAATTCTTCCAGGCTACAAGTAGTTGTCAAACAGGAGAACTTCTGTGTACACAAAGTAGTAAGATGCAATATTGATGTGTTGGCTATCTGTTCAGCAGTCCACAGCATGCAAATGGTTAAGAAAGTTCAACCATCTTTCAACAGCACTATCTAGCAAGGTGTCATGTTTCCCCTGTTTTCTTGTCAGTTTTAATAGCAATCAGCAACAAAGCTGTTGTACTTTTACTAAGAACCTGTATGAATTTTGTGTACCGTGCATCACTTCTCACCTTTGAGTTTTCTGAGAGCCTTGCAGAGAGGGGTTTTAACTCGTCGGTTCTGGCCACGAACACGAATCACAGTTTGCCTACAAATTGTCACAGTAAATAAGAACCATATTAGTGTCGCTTCAAGACATCTTTATTGACTGAGTACATACAGAGTGATAGCACTGGCAATTTTCCTATGAAATGGCAGTAGAACAATGCCATGAAATGTCCTTTATTTTAAGCATTCACCAGAAGATTAAGAGAAGATTAAGATTGAGACTTTATCCACCTTCCCTGAATTCATTACGCCATGACGAGAATGCCAAGAAATCATATCACTGTTGGGATGAACTCATGCTTGAATGACATTGTTGGAAGTGCATCAGCCATTTTCAAGACCAAAATTTTCTGATAGATGTTGCAGACAGAAATTACATCCTGTTTAAGTGTGGGCTTTTAAGGAAAGCTCGTATGACAGATGACTACAGAATGAGACTGAACTACTATCATGTATACCGATTTTCTTGAATGTAAAGACCAAACTGAACTTGAGGGTCTCCCCTTAAGTTTATTGAAAGTTTTAGCTCAAAAGCTGATGATAGCAGTTCCTACACATGTGAGGGAATTTCTAAACTCACCCTGTAGTGACGAGTTGATTGAGTCTCTGTCCCACTTTTCGGGTGATTCCTCCCTTCAAATTCAGTTTCTTCCTTAGCTCACCAAAGTTGATAAGGGCAAAAAGTTCACTGACTGTCCTCTCTTGATCTGGGGATGGAAATACAACAGAACTCACCACAGTTTGAACTTTCAAAAAAAAGGAACTTTGTTTTCAATGCTTACAACGGTTATCTATGAATACCAAAACAGAAAAATATGTTCTGAAAGATGAAAAAATACATTTATTTTCTTACTAAAACATTTTTTGTAGAATTTGTCTGAGAATGAAACAAAATAAATAATGACTGTTTTTTTCCATAGCATATATCTAGTAGTCAATTTAGTCAGCATGAAATTCTAACCCTTGAATAATATGTTGTGACTTGTTCATACTCCAAACTCCATTCCTCCAAACTCATTAAAAGGTAATGTGAATGGGAACAGATTCAACGGAAATGCTCACATTCAGTAACGGATTATTTTGAGGATAACATCAAGATTGATTAAAACTGAACTGACCTGGCTTGGGTGAGATGAAGGTGAAAAGCTTGTGGCAAGTTCTATAGTAGAGATGCCTCACCTGCAAATTTACACCAAATAATTGGGATCTAAACAAGTTTTGTGTACGTCTATGCCCATTTGTACTATACTTCATTGACTAACCTTTTATACAATGCATGTCGGAAACAAGGGTTTCAATTAGAACAAGAACAGCTACAAGTTGCCACCAAAAATGTAACTTGTCTAAAATCATGGTGCATTTTGGCACGTGTAGAGTCTCCAATATTTCTCAAACATTTTTCTGAACAAAATCTGAGTTACAAGACATTTCCCCGCAACATTCCAAAATCAACCATGTTGGTGGAATAACATGTCAGTGACAGGACACAGAAGTACCTGGTTTTTGTTTTTGACTTGATGAGCTGCCAAGCCAAGCTTCTTGTGTCGCTGATCGATGTACTTCTGAATGGCATCAAAGTCTTTTCCATACTGTAACAGTTCAAAGAAAGGATAGCAAACACTTCTCAAATACTTATGCTAGAAGGCCCAAAACTAACAATTAAGTTTGTGCTTCACCACTTGAGGATATGGTCATGCACACAGCCTGTATGGTGAAAGCAACACCAAGAGACAATGGAAAATCAGTATCTATAACGTTAACGTTGTATGTTTGGTATGCACCTCATTAACAGCTTCAAAGAACAGCGTTGTTTCTCCATCACTCCATGCCTCCCAGCATCTCTTCCTGTCAGGCTTGACTTCAGCTTTCTCTGTCTCATCTTTGAAAGAGAAACAGATCATAAAATGTTAAGTGTACTCAAGAGCACTTTCTTTCCAACGGTTAGGAAAATTCTGACATGACGCCAGGCATTGATAAAATACATCAACTAACGCCGAAATCCCATTTCTTTCTCTTCTCATCTTCACAGCATTTATGAGTCGTCTGAGTCATTCTACAAGCTTTAAGTATCCATAAACATACGTGAAACACCTAAACGTCCTCATAATAAGACACAAAACCAGGATATCTTCATGGATATAGAAAAGAGCACAACATTCAACTATGATAAATTACGAATCAAACAGTTCCCCCAGTGAACACATGTTTTTGGCATGACCTTTGTTCACATCTGTTATAGACAACATGTAGAAGCATGTAGTATTTTACATATTTCGACAAACAGATTTGAAAATTCACCTGGTTTGGGGGGCGAAGGTGGGGGTGTTGGCTCTTTTTTCTTTCTTTTTACACTAGATCTAAGGAACGGGTGGTTGAGCGGCGGCCGGACTGGAGCAAGCTGCTCTTGTTTAGTCTCGGGCGCTGGCAAGTCTGTCGTGTCTGTAGACTGTGTTGGTCCATTCTCGGACACAACGCCCTCGATATGGGACGCCTTCATTTCAGCCGATTCTTCCAGATGAATCACTTTTCGATCCGAACTAATTTCCTCATTTGTCCCAGGCTGCACCTGCACCCTAAAAATTATGAAATAACGAACCAACTTGAGAGTAATATCGAGCAGATTAGTTACATATTCTTCGCGTTGTAAAACGACGAGAGACTGAAAATTCAAGATGGCGACGGCGATCCAGTCTGTTTTCGAACAACACTTCCTTTGCACGATGTGAAACATCAGACCACTATAACGGATATTCCTTACCAATCAATCAACAAAAACTGCCTCAAACCTAGCAAAATAACCAAAATTACACATCTCTTATTGACAGGGTTAAAGATGTGAGACTCATGAGATTTGTTTGCAAAAGTCGACACTTTTTGTCAACACGTCTGAAAACTACCAGTGCGCACGCACGTCACACATCAGGTCTATGATCAAATCTAAATTGGTGCAAATCTTGGATGAAAATTTGAGACCAATTTACCCCTTCTTCGCGGCGTCGGCTGGTGTCTCATCTCCCCTAGGTTCCTTCTTACGCTTCACCATCGACACGAGTGATGATTGAATTTATTCTGGGCAAAAATTACCATTCATTTTTTGAGAGAAACTTCGGTGTTTTCACAATGACAAACGCGCAATGTGAAACAGGCCTTGCTGCCAACATAAAAAGCTGGTTGCAACGAAGAGTCATCAGCGAACCCACGGCACGCAGTTGGCAACTCGCTTACAATTTTCGTTCGTACGTTTTGAATTTAAAATGTTCCATTTTCTTTACACATAACAAAAAAAACTAAAATCAATTAAACCCTTTTATATTAAGGTTGTACCCCTCTATTTCCCGTTTTCTTTCTACAAGGACGCAGATTTGGGAAATATAAATACTCCACCGCAAAGAGTGTAGGCTACTCAGTGCTGTGCAAAATTTCAATTTTGTTCGGAAAGGTGGAAGGTTTAAGCCTACGTCTTAAAATAATAGGCTGATGTTTATGCATTAAATTTAATTATTTGAATAAAATTGTCTGTTTTCATTATAAAATACAACAAATTTCAACACAGGCTTGCAAATTCATTCAGCCAACCAACCCCTTCGATGCAATCGCTAAACTCACTGACGTCTGTATAACATACTGGTCTTGCGTGATGTATGAGATTTCTAATTACTTGAGTTTAAACTTGATCCATTTGTTGAAATTTATCCAAATATTTTAACTCAAGAAAAGTGATTGAACACAGAATTTTAAAATTAGGACTTTAATGTAGTTTTTAATTTAATAATCAGATGGAAAGATAGCTAATTACAAATTGGTCTGAGTGGCATGTGCCAATCATTAGTTATTGCTACAGTCGAGTCGACAATCCAAAATAGTGACTAAAAATGTATAAAAATTTGTGTCACTCAAAATTCTCACTCCATACATTCACCATTCAAAGATTTAGTCAGAGTTAAAAAATAAAACAGATGAGTTTCCTTAATTACTGATGATCTTCGAAGGCAAGACATTTCAAGTTCAACACAATTAAGATGCATACACCAGTACACACCTACATCGACTTTTCATGTTCTGCCTCGGCTCGTAAAAGGTACCGATCAAAGCTTGGTGTACTATTATTCAAACAGCGCATATAATCTCAACAAAAGAAAGACTTTAATCTAATGATATTCACGTACAAACAAATGAATTCAGCAATACTGCTGAAATCCCTACCAAAACGATAAAAGTACAATATAGTAGCCCTTCAATGGCATTAAGCTACTTAATCAAAGTTGCCGTCTAGACTTGTTTGAGAACCTCTTTTAATTTCTGGGGGTCTCACCTTTTTCTGATATTTTCATTCATCGTACAGTAGCGCTAGACCGGTCAACTATTGCAGCAAATCATATGAGTTTAACAATTATCCTCAAAAATGGCAAACTCGAAGTAAGTTATATCCATCTCAACTGTCGTGTACACTGCCAGCATCCGCCTTCCAGACTTAACCACCCTTCAACCAAGCCCGCGCTCGTACTTGTCAAAATGGGCTATTCGCACTCACACAGTGGGCTGCTGAAAGTCCACACGTTTGGGTGCAGGTACACGTACAGTACATGTAAATGTACATGTACAGTACATACATGTACAGTACGTGAACTGAACGTGACATGTACATGTACATGCACCGAGCACGTATGCGCACGATGTAAACACAAAATGGACTGGCGCCAAATGACGAACCATTAATTGGGAAACCCCATCTCCTATTGGCCATCTTCACATCATGTGACAAAAGGAATCTCCCGGCCAAGAGCCTTAAAGGGGCATCCTGAGTATGCTCGTCAATTAAGGTACATGTGCATCTGATATGGAGTACATGTACACCCTTATTTGGGGGGGGGTGAATTTGCCTGTTGTTTGAACAATTTTTTTTCTTCAGTTAATATAACTCGGTAAACTTAACAGCAGTTACATTTTTGGCGCTTTAAATTTTGCAGATTACATGTATAACAAATTGTGAAAATAGACAGGAGAGTGAAAAGTGTACCCTTTCACAATAGATGTCTGTAATTAATTTGGACTAACAAATCTGCAAATGCATGTATGTAAATGAAGCCGTGGTATCAGAACTTTATTCATGAAGTCATGATGAAACGGTTCTACTTCTAATTTCCTATCGATTAAAACGAGTAAAATTGAATGCATTCTCTGAGTAAATTCTGGTAGCTGCTGAAAATAAATTATGAAAAAGTAGTCCAAGCAGAACCAGGCTGGCTGGGCCAGTGGGGGAGGGGATAGAGGGGTGTCATTGTCCCCAAAGCTGCCATTTTTTTCTTTTTAATTAGACTATGGGAAAGGGGGCTATTTCATTTCCCTTTCCTTCTAAAAGTATGCAAGATGCCCCCAATTTTTACCTCACCCCTAAATAAGTTCATAAAACGTTACGTGAAATGTTTTCCTCCCCCTCCCACCAAAGCCCCCATCCGTTCTTGATCTTTCTTTTAGCAAATTATTCAGCAACGGTTCTCAGTGACGATGCTCAGGAGCGTAGAAAAATACTTAAGGGGGCAAGCCTTCGTCTCACCCAATGCCCAGGCCCTTTGATATTGAAGGCGAGCTTCTTTGCGTACATTGCAACAATTCTTATTTATTTTATTTCTAGTACTAGACAACAAAAATACAGTAATGGGCATAATCATGAATAAATATAAAGTTACAACCTTCAAAGGTGTAAGTACGTACAGGCAATAAAGAAATAAGTGGTAAACAAGTCCAAATATAACAAAAAATTAGTCAACATGTTACAAAGTGACGTGCAATAACGACAAAACTATGTGACCACCCTCTATCGGTGGATAATTTCGCGAAATACACTGTCGTTGTTCGCTGGCTGGAATCACGCATACGGCCGGGTGTACTA
>NW_019091462.1:566792-614989 GCF_001949145.1 Acanthaster planci
TTGTTTGGTCCTTCAGATTTCATTTGCTTTTCAATTTTTAGTAGGTTAACCAATGAATTTTTTAATTATCCGCCCAAAACAAACTCACCCCCCAAAACGTGAATGTTGCCAAGTCAGTCAGCAGCCATTTTTCAAATGACACCCCCCCCAATTTATCTGGCTCTTGGGACAATTTCTCAATGGCCTTTTTTTCTCTGCTTTGCCCTGGGATGGGAGCTCTTGAATATAGGGACTTCATTCTGGGCCACACAATATCCTCTTTTTAAAACAAACAGTTAGGGGTACTTTTTGTGCGCCTCGTCCTGGCGGAGAATTTCCCTTGGGCAGTGCACCCTGCAAGGCAATCAGTCGTTCCGGCCCAGCGCCCCCTTCCGGCTCTGCGCGAAGAGCGAAAACGCATGTTCATGGTCGAGTTCGGGCTGTCCGTTCTTGACACGGATTTCGTGTTCTCGCGCTTGAACGGCGGGAACAAGACACAAGAACACTGTTCTCGGAACAGGTTCACATGCACACACCACCTCCTCGTCAGGATTTCACACGAACACATGGAAAAGCTCGTGAAATTTGAATTTTGAACAGCTCCGAAAAGTACTAATATGGCTTTACAAAGCCGACGACAATGGAAAGTTTTGACAGAAATGATTTTTTTTAAATGGAAAAGAAGTTAGCCCAGTTATCCAACATTAACTACCGAACGACCGACCCACGAACAACAAATTGAGCTGTTCGTGAACAAACGAGAACAAGCCGCCCGAACTCAGCCAATGATTCAGAAATGGGCGCTGGCTAATGCCAGACCGCTGTTTTTCCATAGCGCCCTCATCGGGAAATGACGACTTATTAAGGTTCGTCTGCTACAGTTACTTCAACACACTTGATTTTCAGTAAGCTTTTGTTTCTTCCTTGGGTTTTCACCTACCTTTCCTTCAATGACACAACAACGTCTGGAACGCTTTGGCTCGTCTAAAGGTAACACGGAGAAAGTAAATGTTGTGTCTGTCGTGCTTTACAGTATCGCATGGAAGTTCAAAGTCACAGTGGTATTGCGTAACGTTTCATTTTCATATTTTTTTCCTTAGCAACGGAAAAATTTGACAGCGCCCCCCGAGTACTTGTATGTAAGAGGCTAAGACTGTGAGTTGTCAGTTGTAAGGGAAGCCAGTATTTTGCAGCTTTTTCTTGCTTTGAATCATAAGTTCTAATCATCAAAGATAATAATAATTAATAATCAGCTAGTATTCCTAATGTGTTATTCCCCCTTGTCACGTAGAAATGAGAAACATTTACTGATTTTGTCTTCTGTTTTGATTCATCACACTTTAATGTACATTACTCACTGTTTTATAATGGGTGGTAGACATTTAAAGTTTGCTGAAATTCACCTTTCATTGTAGTATTGCTGCATAATGTTCTTATTTAGAACTTTTGTTTGGGGTTGACAGCATACAGTTCAAGCTCCTCGTGTGAAAAACAATTTTGTTTTGAGCAAAAACCTCCAAAAACGGATTAAAATTGTGGCTGAGTCAAAATTGAAGTTTTGATTTGAAGCAGCCCTTAAGATTCAGTGAATTGATGACAGGTTCTATAATCAGTGTAGGTAACATGTATCTGCTTGCTGTGTTCATCCCTATCTCCTCACTTTGTCGATAACCTGAAACTTTCTTTGTACTGGCCTTTTAAAACTTCACCAGAGACTTTCTTTCAGCAAGAATCATCTCTTTTATTCTGTTGAAAAGAAAAGGAAAAAGAGCAATTGATTCTTGCCACCCAGGAGCAAACCGTTAATGCTACTAGCTACCACAAAACTGGCTTCCAGTGTATCTCCCTTTTCTTCCATCCCTCCTCCAGTCAGCACTAAATGCCTCCAATTCACCCCCCTTTATAAATCCCACATTTTCAAAAGGGAGAAGGGAACAGTGAAGAACCTCAAATGTCCTGCTTGCAAAACTGCAATTAGGCTGGGTCATGTGTGTCAGAATCAAGTGGGCTGTTTGTCCATTTAGTTGAATCTATTCTCAGAGTGTTTTTTGGTGTTTATTTTGGTCAGGTTTTTATATTAATTGATTTAGAAGACTCTTTGTAAGGCAATGGATTTTATGCAGTTGGTGATTAATTCTTCAATAATGGTGAATGTTGTCAGGGAACATACATTTTCCCTGGGAAGCTTGCAACAGGCCTTTTGTGTAATATTTAAAAGAAAAGGTTGTGGATGAAAATGCCCTGGCAAAATGAAGTTAAAAAGTTAGATAGGTCAATTCTGTGGTGACAGCCAAAAACTTGTTCATAACAGTATTACCACAGTTCTTTGTAAAAAATTCTTTAGAAAAGAAGTCTGAACTTTATTTAGTGTCATTTACCAGTTTTAACACTTTACTCAAGAATCACTTAGGATTTTTCTGTACATTTATACCACAAAATACAAATGTCAAGGACGACAAAGAATGAATGATATGCAGTAATCATGCTGATATGAAGTGGCTTTTCTGAGGGTTTTATGCATGAATTCACAAAAAGCTAAGAGGAGTGGTTTGCAATCGTTAAGAAACTATCACAGATTAAAATCTTTCCCCCTTTTCATTCTTTGTGGAAATCATCAATGGCATTTTCTTTCCACAGAAACAGGACTGTTTTTGACTTGCCATAATTGAGCTTATCCACCCTAAGCCCCCTAAAATCCTCAAACAATGGCCACAGTAGGCACGTTTCCTTTGCCTTTGGGCTTAAAAAGGGGAAACATTGTTGGAGGTGCCTCTGAGATGGGGCATGGTAATCACATATTGGCAGTGTGCACAGTTATCTTTGTTGGCGCTATACCTTTGTGATCCTGGACTTTTCTACCAGTAAGCCTACCGTTATTTTCAGAGATCCAAAAGTGGAAAAGTGTGAAACTTAAAATCCAAGGAAATCTTGTTTATAATGAGATAGGGTTAAATGCTTTTGTTTGTTTAACTATTGCAAAGTTAATTTTCCAAGCATTCAATAAAAAATCAATGAATAACAAGTCATCTTTAATTTCAACATTTCCATCTTCCAGCTCAGTTTTTCCCTCTATTCAAAAGGTCCTTTTTCACGGTTATTGAAAAGGACTCTATGATTTGTCACTCAGCAAATTAAGACATTTGAAGCCGTTCCTGCAGACTAATTATTTTATCATTCATTCACAACCAGTCAGTTAACAATGCCATCAACAACACTTCCTGGCTAATTTCCTTCAGAAATGTATTTAAAGATCAAACAAATTACAGTGTGAGGGTCGCTGCAAGCCTGTAACAAGCCTCCTTATGTAGTGGTCAGTAACCTTTGAAGGGGAAAATATGACGGAATGAAATTTCCGGTCAGCAACCCATAACTTCACTCATCATTGTTGGAGCAACTATGCCCGATCTACCTCAGATACTGTTATCTGATTTTCATCCCCACTGCTGAGGAATTCTTTGTCAAGGAAGGTGTCCCTGTCAATTCAGCAAACTTGGCTTATCCTTCTGAGCAAATTGAACTGGTCTATAGAAAGGGGTCAAGTTTAATTGACCGCTCTGCCTTTTTCCAGCCCTTGGTGTTTGTGTGGTCATGGTCAGAATAATTGGCTTGCTGGTAGTTTGTATTTGCACTGTGGTTCAGAGGGCCGACTAGTACAGGTGTACAGGGTTAGTGTATCTGCTAAAGTGATTCAACTTTTGAACTTGTTGAAGTTCTGGAATACCTTAATGGAACGACTAGGGTTTTAATGTGACGTCTTGACTGAATTAATCCATTGCAGGAAAGAATGGGGAGAGTATTCTCAGGAACACTGTGGAGGGCTGGAAGCAATGGTGATGGACTTAAAGATGTTTGTCTTAAAGAGCTGAAGTTCTTGTTCTGCCAAATATTTGGGCATAGATTTGGGGTAGGGTTACATAGAGTGGTGCACATTTTTTCCCATGTGTCCTGGGTACACAAATGGTTCTGTGGTTTGAGCTTATTTGGCCAGTGAGAAATGAGAGTATCCTTGAATGTGACAAGTGTTGGTTGAGGGAATGCAGAAATTGATTCCATTTGAGCTACTTTTCGATTGTAATATTACATCAACAAAAATACTAATTTTGCAAGTTGGAATCTGAGGGAAATGATTTATTGTGGTCAAGTTGATGCCATTTATCACAGCTGTAACACCTGTTGCACCCCTCCCATGCTACATGCATTACCTGTCAATTAGTGCTCTTTTCAGAACAGGTGCAATGTCCTAATACAAGACAGACTGGTACCATGTACATTACTGTTCCATATCCGAAACGGATACTATCATAAAGGAGAGACTTCCACCCAATATGCATGTTAATAATGGGGAAAATCTCGCCAAAGTTGTAAAATGTTGCAAAGGGCCTTCTTCTGAAAAACTGCCAAATGCATACATACATGTAGTAACCATTACAAGTAATTAAGTTCTTTTGTCAGTTTCATATTGTCCGCAGCTTTAAATGTTCCTGTCACTAAAAGTCAGTGAAGCTTTGGACCAGAAAACAGTGGAGAAAGTTTTAGCATAAAGATTGTAAGGAGGCTTTCTTTAAAATCTTAACTATCAGTGTAATCATCCAGTAACAAAAACAGACTTGCATATGTCTGTTAGCACTGGTAATAGGATAGATAGTCACCAGTTACAGTTTTTTTTATGCTGACCACCAGTCAAATGATGGGTTCATTGAATGGCACAGCTCACGTCCAAAATATTCATAAACACGATCTCTCAGCATTGATATTCTATAGCCACATCAAGTGCCCCATATGTTCTGATGACTGACTGACCACCAGCCCAGCAGTGGCCATGACCAAGGTCTCATTGTCTGACCCTTTGGAAAACCAGGTCACTCTCCATCTGTTCGTATCCATCCATTCTTTAATCAGTTATGGTTGCACTGAGCCATTTCAGGGTCCATCAAATTATACAATGTAGAGTTGAATAACGGGTCAGATGAGAACAAAGGATGCATGCACAAAGAATCCTGTTTCTTCATTTAATGTATACATGTGTAAAAAAAGGGCATGCTAGACCACTCAGGAAGTGCATGTATCAATTTAACACAGTCTATAGCTGGCCAAGAAAGATCCTGCGTACCGGTACCAACCATCAATTAAGCTACAGCTGAAATAATATTCTGAAAAATTGGAAGCTTTTCTCTCAACCATGACTCATGCAGTAAATTTAGTAACCCCCAGGTTTCCTTCAAATTTCATAGCTTTCTGTTACTTTGTAAACATCTGTTCATTTAACACCTTTCCCTAGATTAAACAAGTCAGTAGAATAGATCGTGATTCACACTTTAAGGAAATCATTGAAATATATAGTCATGGAAAAATACAAAATACTGGATTTGATGAACTTCCCACCCTCCCAACAGGTTGTGAGTGTTCGCCCTCCACTCGGTACTCGCACCTGGGCTAGGGAACAGCTCGGAGTGCTTTTATCTCATATACCATGCAAAAACACTCCATATTTTCTGAGTAAACAGAAATCCTGCTTGCAGCATTTTGACAGTTTCAGCCTCTTTGCATTGCCGATTTTTTTGCACTTCTTCAGCTGTCTTTCTTAAGTTGCAACCCCCCCTCTTAAAAGGGAAATGGGCAAGACCTTTTGTGTCTTGCATAAACAGAAACATTTCAAACATGTTGTGTGAGAAATTTTATTGGGAAGTCCAGAGACCCCAGGTCTTTCACCGGATTACTTGCTTCAATTCGTCCTCACAATGGGATGAAAAGCCTTTGGTACGGTGTACTTTTCCCCATGTTTCCTTTCAAGCAAAGAACAAGCATAACAAGAAGTTCCACTGTGACTGATGTAAGTACAGATTCTGTGTGAATTTCTCCTCACGTGTGAATTCTTTAGCTTATTTTATTTAACACATCACTTCTGCAACACATTCCGTTTTTACTAGATACATAGTCTTAATCTTTCTCAAATCTTAAAAGTCACTAACAAGCCAAGTTCAAAAACTGCACGTTACATGAATTGCCTTAAATTTTTCTTGACGCTGTAACTATGTTTTTGTATCTCGAAATCAGAGAAGTACATGCATTTTTTCAGTCACTAACACACTGTGTGATGGGTGCCATTACACCGATGACAACCACACTTTGAATTCATTTGCCAACTTCACTCACAGTAGTGCCATCAATAACATTTGGGCACTTTATTTCAGCATGCATGCATGCTAACTATGTACAAGTACAAACATGGTGTACTGGCTACTGGTTTTCCATTGAAACACTTCTCAGAACCCATTTCCTCGGTATGACCTAATAAATACCAATAACATTTACTTGATGGCAGCAAACCTTTCATATCTTGTAGACAAGAGAACAAATAAAACCCTTTGCCAATGTTCAGTCTGAGCAAATAAAGCAGCATTTTTATGTCTGGCTAGGACAGATCCACAGACAAAAGTAAACCAACTTAACACAGCATGGTAAAAGTTGTGTGAACTAAACTATGCATACTCACAGTGTAACTTTTAAGAAAAATCTTTTCAAAAGGCCCAAAACAGAAACATTGATCGGAAGAACGAATTTGAGTGAAAAGACAATTCAAACAGATACTCTCACAATATTCACACATGTGGCACTTGGGAGAATCAGAAATATTATGTAGGAAGGTATTTCATTAAATGTAAGATTTTCTTAGACACCTGCACAATCTATCAATCCATATCAAAGCAATACCTAAGTAAGCTTGTTTATAACATATTTTGAATGTCATAAACTTGGAAGGAATTCAGGTACTTACACATAGGAGAAAATTTACAATGCATCTCCAAATCACAGTTGCACTACTGTACTTTCAACATCTTCACAAGCTACATTATGCACATGTACCATAAAGATAAACTTCAACAATTCAGTTGTATGATTTCTACAATTTTTTTCAAATAAGATGTTAGATCTTATCAGAATGAATTCTGCGAAATACTCCAATATATAAATATACTCTTTTAGAATATCATCCACTCTTGACTACAATATATCTAGTAATTCTATAGATACATGTATAATACTCCATTGTCGGCACCAAAAAGCAGTTGGTATGGGGTGAGACCAAGAGTCTATCCGCCCAAAAAAGCACCACATTGTAAGGAAAGTTTCCAAAGAACAAATTTAGTGTGCTATTAAATGATGATTCAGTGATGTAGACAGTAAGCAGTTCAGGATATGGGTAACTTGCCTTACAAGTTATCATGGTACATCAGCTGTAATTTACGCAGTGAATATGATGCATGCAGGGTTCTTTTCAGCAGGGCTCATTATTTTTATTAGACAGGTACTTAGCTTACAAAAGTTGTTGATTTATAGTAAATCAAAACAGGTTAAGTTCTTAAGGCCATGATCATCCAACTTTAAGCAAGTAAATTTACAAAGCAAATTTCTAGGGGTGAGGCAGCTCTATAAAACTGTCCTTAGGTCTGCAAAAACACTGGAACCCTGCTCAAACTGGGTAAATCTTTGGGAAGTTCTTTAGCCTGAAAAGCATTTTCACACCGGTTCATTTAATAATTTCAGAAGTATCTATGTGATACTGTTCAAAACTGTACTCTTAAAACAGCCAGATTACTGTCTTAGTCAAGGGCACTTTTTCAATTGCCATCAATGAGTACTACACAAAAAGTACATACATTTTTAATATCAGTCTAATCAACTTCATGATACTGTATTCAAGAATAGCTTGAAAAACCCTACTAGAGCAAATGTATTTGATCAGTCTGCAAGGTTAACTTAAGTGTAAACACTACTTGAGGCACGAATTTCACCTTTCTGTCTGCATAAATATCACTGAAGTTTCTACCAATAACTTCCAAGGCTTAAATTTTATAAGGTCTGCCACAAAAAGAACAATTTGACAATTTCAGTGAGTCATGATGTTTTATAAATTACCAACACTGCATTTGTTGGGGTTATTATAAAGTGATCAAAGACAGGTCCTTCAACACTTTGTTGTGTTGTCAGGTCCCTTTACTTGGAATCCAAAAGCTTAGGCTCATTAATCCCTGAACAAAAGGTGAAGTCCACTTTGAGGGTATTATTGCTAGGCTGAAAATGACCTTCATGTCAACAATAGACACACCTCTCTCTTTTGAAAGTGTCCCAAGTTCACTTCAGTTTGGTAATTGATTAACTGATCAAAGACATGGTATTTTAAGAGCCCTGAAACTGCACCCATGAGTATTGTGACCAGACTTAATACCCTTAAGACTACTAACACAAAATGTTCTCCAAATGGAAATCCAGCGGAGGCCATTTTATCCATTGTGACCAGTTATCTAAAAAATATTAGGTAATAAAATACTTGAGATTTGCTAAAAAGGTTTTATGCATGGAGCTCAACAGGTGTCATATCATCACTTTAGTCTTCATAATGTGGTCATCACCACTATCTGCTGTTGGGGTCACAAGTTCACAAACACCTATGTAGCACTTGCATGTAATTGAACTTTCTTTGTTGTAATTCAGACACCAGGATTTTAAACTTCATATTTTCTAAGGAATGTTTGAGTTGACCAAGTGTTTGTACATACAATACATAAACATGGTTTATCATAAGTCTGAAAGACATTTTCAAGCTGTTGTTAATAGAACCTATTTCAAATCTTGGCATGAAATTAAAACAGACTTGCATAATGAACTGCCTTGCTGGTCCATGGTTGAACATACAAAGCATTAAATTTCATGGAAGAAAAACCAGCAGAATATTCCCTCCCATTTTGAGCTTCTGGTTGACGTATCTTGATTTACCCCCTCCCTCTGTAACCTCAGACTGACCAGGACTTTGCAATCAAGATCAGATGTATCTGAACAGTACAACACAAATATAGGCCTACGTTTTAGTCTGTGCAACCAGCCAGGTGTTTCCCTGAATTCCTTAGATTCCAATCTCACTTGGTGGTGAGGCCATCTGGCTTTCAGATGAAAATGTGACAAGGTTTCCCATACACTTTGAAAAATTAACCGTAAAAGTGACAAACAGTGAGAAACTGCAACCATGTTGACTTGTCTGAGAGGGGGAATGCACAATTGCTTTGACAACTTGACTTTATTTGGCATGAAACTGGGTAATATCATTTGATGTTATTGCCACGTTTGATCGATTTTTTGAGAAAAAGTCTAACTCAGTATACACTTGAATGATTTTAATCAGAATTATCAGATGACTGCACACTTGTATGTAAATACATACAGGTTTGATGGACTTTAAGAAGGCTACATAAATTTACGTTTTGATTACAAGGCTGTAATTCTCACTCTCAAAATCCAACTAATCAGTTTTAGAGTAAATGCAAACAAATTTTCAACTGCATGACCGAATACACAGTGCATTATCTGTAAGAAATTTGTTTTAATCAAGTTCTATGAATTTGGTTCACTGCTTTGGAGTGAATTTTCTCATTAAATTAATTATTAGGGGGCCTACTGTTTCTTTGGTTCAAAGTTGAACAGTTCAACTGACTGTGAATGAAGGCCTAGACTACCTTGGTTTTGCTGTTTAAGATAAAACATCAAAGTACATGTAAGTGTATACATCATTACCATACAGAAAATGTAAGTGTATACATCATTACCATACAGAAAATTTATCTCAATTACCCAATGTTAGTAAATTAATGAAGTACTTTCTGTTGAAATGTCTGCCCTTGCTTGTAAACATACGTGTAAACATGGTTTAATGAAGCATAGTGATTTCCATCAACAACTTACCAAGGTAACTTTACTTTTGCAGTTGCGGCAACTTTTGAAGTTTTAATATCTTAATGGTAAACAGCTAAAGACTGTGAGAGTCCACCTCGCAAGCTTGCCAAACAAGCGCTCATTACTAAAGACCTGCCAGAATACCTTGCTTGAGGCTGATTCAAATTTGTTTTTCTCCAGATCCCAATCAATAACACATCAGTAAGAAGCCCTAAGCATAAAAGGCTACCTACACTAATCAATAAAAGTTTTGTAAAGGCCCCCTCTTGTAAACACTACATATTGGCAAGCATCTTTTGCTTCTCAGTCCCCACCACATTGTCCATGTGAATATGACCCCAGTCTTTCTGCACTTAGTCAAAAGTTGCTGATTGTTGATTTTTGAGCTGCGGTTCTAAGGATGCTTGGAGTGGTTTAAAGTGCAATGGCAAGCGATAGCTTTTCAAGTGAACATTTGCCAGACTTTGCATAGATCAATCTATCATGCTGTATATCACGACTGCTTAACACACAGTAATATACAGCAATGGTTATTCAGTTTTCAAACTAAGAATCAACTTTTGACTCAATGAAACATGACAGGTCACAAGTGGGCATATTTTTATCCTATAAAGCTCTTGATACATGTACAATTTACTTACAAATAAACACACATGAACATGTACACTTGCCCCTGAATAAATGCACGCATAAACTTCTCTGTACACTATATAATACATGAAACCCTTCACCTTCATCTCCACAGAAATTTAAGGACAGAAAGGTCATTTTCATTGCTAAGTTTACAATAAACATGAATAATAGAAGATAAGTTGATGGTACTGGATAGGATAATGTAGCGTGCACATTGCATGTGGTCACCATCACACTGACATTGAAAGATGCATGAAATGCCAAAATCAGGCTAGTATCAGGCTAGAGAATGTGTTGAGATCAAGTTGGTAATGCGTGAATATTGAACTACACCTGTTAATTAAATACATACATGTACATAAAACTCTATAATGCACAATGCGTGCCACTTATCAAATATGTACATGCAGAACTGGTACAGAGGTGCTTCAACCACATGGCTTTCTCATTCCTGTCGTTAAAGGGCCTGAGACTGTACAAAGCCTATTGAATAATTCGCATACTGTAGCTATTGGGAACCAGACTCCTGTATTGACAAAACATGCAACACGTGACGCATTGGCTCCTTACATTACCAATGATAATAATTTTACAGATTTCCAAAATTGTAATTCACATGTTGCATTAACAAGACCTTCAGTGAAATTGAAATGTGAAGTGAAAGTGTTAAAGTTATGTACAAATTTATATACACTTTGTATAAATCACCCACTTGAAATTTATAGGTCATTTCAATGTGATAAACTGGCTGTGTCTAAAATCAGGTCATTTCTAAAACTTGTCTTGCACATGCATTTTTATACGGTACATGACCTATTTTGTACAATCTGAGATTCATGAAATTTAAGTGTACACGCCTTTGTGTTCCCATGCAGCAAAAGTAACAATTTAGTGGCAAATTAATTTTGCATGAAAGGCATCACAATTTTGTGCCAACAAATTTTAACTAAACCATGGCGGAAAAGGCCACTGGGAAAAGGTCTCAAGGCAATGAATGAGGTCTTTGACAAACCCGCTATAATCAGATGTGACACTGCAGCATAATAAAAATTGCCTTCCCAAACAATTACCAATACAATAAATTACATCTCTTATTCACAGATTAATGCATGAGAAAACATTTCCAGTGGTTTTGATGACCGCGGTACAGGTATTACCTGAAGTTATGTCTGTGTTATGGATGTGAAGTGTCCTTAGAGTAACAAAATGGGGTTTGCCCTGTCTTCACCATGGCAAGTTAAGCTAAACATGCTGATTGTCCTAGCTTACTGAGGTTCACAAAGGCAAAGGGTTGCTTGTTGCTTCCACCGAACCTTGAAGGGGAGATGTTGAACCTTGGGGAAGAGCTACACAGGGCAGGAGTTGGTAGATATTCCCAGGGTCTTGGATTGAGACTGGTGTTCCTGTGTGCAGTGTCCTGTCCGTAACTGGGGCAAAAGAAAAAAATAAGACAAATATGCCACTTGAGCACTTACAAGGTGACAGAATAATGCCGAAGTCAATTGACCTCGAAGGAATCAGGCTTCAATCCTGATTATAAATTATGGAACTGGTGGTGCCCTTGCACTTATTGTTCAGCTTTTTCAATGCACATGTGAATCTAGTTGCAGTTCTAAGGAAAACCAGGGGTGAATGGCCTGTAATTCAAAGTTTTGCAACTTAAAGAGGTGTGGCAAATTGAATGTTAACTCTAAACTCTGTACTGAATATTTCTGAAGACTTTCCTTCTTTTGCATGTTTGCTTTTTATACACTGTACATGTACATAAGTGTTCAGAGAGAAACACAATATAACAAGCTCTTAATTCTATTTATTCTTCGTACATGAACGGCATTAGTGTGAAAGAACGAGCCAACCCCGTATTTGTAAAATCTCAGTGTCTACCACTTCTAAGCTGCCCCCAACTAATACTACTTGAACTTTCCCAAAAGAGGCAAAGGGCTAAACAAATGAGCTACATGTGTTATCTTTAGGTGTGCCCACTGGCAATCCCAGCAGAGGGTGTTCTATGCCAATACTGGGTCTTTTTATCATTGACATAACACACCTGCTACTCAGAGCTCTTATCAGTAATATTAACTTTAATACTGTAGCATGAAACCAACTACCTTTGCCCCTCCTGCCTTCTAAAAAGAGCATCTGCATCAGGCATCAACAATGCATTTTAAATGAAAAACAAACAAACAAACCCAGAAATACCACATAAATTCAGAATGGAAGGTATACTAATAATGCTTGCCATTAATGAAAAACCTACGTCTACGTATATAAATGTGCATTAATTGTATAACTGTATGCTATAATGTATACAAAGGAGGTAAACCTAGATGTACATGTACGTACAGTACATGTAATGCCACTCATAAGCAGGCACAAATTTTTGGCTAACTGCTGAGCAAGTTCCCACCTCACTCGCAACTTACATGTACACTTCAGGTCATGAGATCTGCTTTCCCTGGCTCAGAGCAAGGTCTGTGTTTGGTTTGCCATTAGGAAACTCCCACCCTGGGTACATTTACATGTGCCTTAGTGTACATTGCATTTGGAAAGCAATTAGAAACCTATGAAATGCCAAATACATGTACATGCTAACACACGCATCGTGATTGAGAAGCCAATTTAATGCTTTTGGGACAAGCATTTGTGTCAGACTGTGTGTATTTGTAGCATGTAATTAAAGGGATTGTGCGGTCATGACTACGGACAGAAAGCAGTATGTACGTTTTATTTTTTCTCTGTATGTACTACGATAGTGAATGTGACTGAAGTCTCAATGTTTTGCAAAATTTTTCTGTTATCACTTTGACGAAAAGCCCTCAAATGCTGCCAACAGAATCAAATGTGAATTTTAATATAAAATTCACATCCAAATGTGCATCTTGTTTCCTCCTGCTATAGACAACACAAAATTAAATCAATGCTTAACTTCCCTGCTGAACATAATTGGCAGTGATGTATTAAATGGACAAGACTTGACAGACGTTGGGTTGGATAAAGCCCCTGAGACTGTCATCAAAGTCCCTCATGGGAAACAGCCAATAGATGAATTTTCCCCCTCCTGATCTGGTCCCAGATAAAGAAAGCTTTATGAAACTGCTTCAGGCACAAATCATTCGTGGCTAGTCTTAAACTTGAGATCATGATGCAGATGAGTTGCAGTTGCCATACATGCATGGTAAAACTGAATAATACGAATAAAACCTACACCCTGAAGCATTTTAGCCAAAGAGTATCCCCCGGTTTCACTCTTAAGTTGTTGGTGCTGATTTAAAAAGACTTCTTGACCTTATTTTGTAAAACTGAAATATTAATGATTTGATTGGTTAAAAAGTCAATTTTAACTTCAATTTTGAATGTACATGTACAGTACATGTAATAATTGTGGCATTTTTGTAAATTGTGGCAATACACTTAGAGAGAGAGAGAGAATACATTCGCAGTGCCAGATGTGGCTGCTTCTTATAGTGCAAGTGGTTTTTAGATACATGTACATTGAATGAATAAGTAGCAAAACTTATGGATCTTCTCATTTTACCTGGTAGTTTCTGCATGTTTTTCTTTCATGTGTGTGCCAATGATAGAGAGTGTCTTGAAAAACAGGACTGATATGTTACTCACCAACAATTACAATGGTGTTTCCTTTTTGTATCCATTCCTGCATGATCCCTCAAAGCTGGTCTTCATAGCTTGCTTAAGTTCCAAAGCAGAGAGACCTTTGTGGTTGTCACCTGTGATGATGCTCGGTTGTTGCGTCAACATGGTTTGACTCCCATGAAGTCCCATTTTGTTGTGATAGTTCTTATAGTTAGGATTGGTCACAATACCATTTCGTCTTGGTCTTGTTTCTGGTGAACCAGGGGCTGCTGGTGTTGCCGAGAGTACTCGCTGCAGGTTAATCTGATTGAAGGATACAGGTAGGGATGCTTTGCGCTGGAAGTGCACATGTTCATGACAGTGACACTCCATCATGTGGACGGGCTGCGAGTTGGAGCGATGGTGGGCAGGCCCTCCATGGGGTCTGTTCTCAGGAGATTGTTCAAGGGTTTGTGCACCAGTCCTGAGGCAACACTGGGGTTGCACAGAGGGTTGGAACCTGCGTTGGCTTGGAGGGGAGTAGAATGGATGAAAACCCTGGGACTGCATCTGACATGAATTGTGATGATTCCCATTGATGGCTGAGATGTGTTGCAGTGACTGATGCTGGTGACCCTGTGGTAAGGGTTGATAGGGAGGCTGGCCATTGATGTGATTGTGGCCATTCTGGGGAGGTGCCTGATGATTAGCCATCTTTTTTTCTCTTAAAGAGGAAGACCTTGCTTTTCTCTCAAATTTCGGAGATTTGTGAACTCCCATTCTAGGTTGTGGTGAGGCAGATCTGATCTCTGGATTACTGTGTACTTCTACTGCTACCTGTGATGTACACTGAGGATTCTGGAAGGGAAACACTGGTTTGTTGTTATTGTGATAATGGCAATGTGATGGCGATGTTTGTGGCGACATCCGGACCGGAGATTGAAGTGAGGCTTGAGACAGTGGGCTGGATGGCTGTAGGCTTGGAGAGGTAGACCTGGAGGAGATATGAGGAGATGGTGATCTTCTTGGAGACTGCACAGCACCTGTGTGAGACTTAGAACTTCCAGGCTGTGTTTTGTCAGTGCTGTGGGTTGTTACAATATTCTCAGGTATGGTCTGAAAGGAGGAAGCTGGTGTAACCTTTGCCAACACAGACTGATTTCTGCAGGACTCTGGTGCTCTGCCATGGGAGCTTCCACTCCTCTTCTTGTTTTGAGGGGCCAGATGCTGTAGTACCTCTGTAAAGGTTGAACTTCGCTGGCTGTTCTCCTTCGGTGGATGGAGATGTAAGGTTGAATTAACAGTCGAAACTGATGTTAGATTTGATGAAGACTTGGATGACTGGTTGGATACAGAGGATTTTCTCTGGTCAAAGGTGGAATCAGGGGAGTTAGATGAAGAACTAGCTTGCATCAGCCCACCATTGGTCAACATGCTGGATGAAATGGTCTTTGCATTTTCACTGCTCTGATTGGAAGACGAAGAACCACCTGTTCCGCAACAATTTTTCCGATTATGGGCAGCTCTTGATGGCAATGGAGAGAGTGGATTTGGCACTCCACACTTTTCCAAGAGCTTGATGATGGCTTGGTGGCCACCTTTGAGGGCAACCTTCATGGCCGTCCGACCATGTTTGTCAGATTGGGCTGGATCTGCTCCATGCTCAAGGAGACACTTCACAACATCTACATGACCTTCTTGGGCTGCTATACAAAGTGCAGAGGCACCCTGATTACAAGTGTGGTTTATATTTGCTCCCTTTTCCAGAAGAGAATTGGCTACCATAACATGTCCTTGCCATGCAGCTGATTGCAGAACAGAACGCTTCTCTTTGTCCATTGCATTTGGGTTTGCATGAAAACTTAGGAGTACATTGACCATCTCTGTGTGACCCTGCCAGGCAGCTACATGAAGAGGTGTTCTCCCTTCAAAATCAGGGTTTTCTGTGTCTGCACCACATTCCAGCAAGAAATGGGCCATGAGGACCTTGTTCTCTAGAGCAAGCATATACAGTGTGGACCTACCCTCTGCATCTTTGTAATTGATATCTGCATCTCCCTCAATGAGTAGCCGGACAACCTCTTGATGACCCTCCAATGCAGCAGCTCTGACAACACTGCGTCCATCATGAGCAGTGTGGTGAATGTTTGCATTGTAGTTAAGTAATTCCTTTACTGTCTCCAGCTTGCCCTCTTGAGCTGCAAGAGTCAGTGGTGTTCTTCCATCTCTGTCCATTATGTCAACAGAAACATGACTAGTCTGGCTGAGAAACACCCTACAGACTTCTCTATGGCCTCCATAAGCAGCCATGTGAAGTGGAGTCCAACCATGATGATCTTTATGCATCTCATCCAGGCCACGGTCAAGAAGCATGCGTACAACCTCTGCATTGCCCTCAGCAGCAGCGATTGAGAGAACAGTTCTGCCTTCATTATCAATTGTATCCACAGCTGCATCCCAGTAAAGGAGTGTCTTGACAACATCAGTGTGGCGCATGTTAGAGGCAGCTATCAATGCAGTGCGATTGTTATTGTCTGTGTGATCGATGTCACCATCACCTTCAAGAAGGAGCTCGACAACTGTCTGATGTCCCTCGCTGGCAGCAACAATCAGTGGAGACATACCTTCATTGTCACTGTGATCGACACTTGCTCCCCTTTCAATGAGAAGGGTAATGACACTTGTGTGGCCTTGGCTGACAGCCACTGACATTGCAGCAACAGTGAGTGCTGTGCGGCCATCACAGTCCACGTGATTGATATCAGCACCATTATCTAGTAGATATTCAATGATCTTCTTGTGCCCCATGTAAGCTGCAGCAATGAGAGGTGTGCGCCCTTCATTATCAGCCTGGTTAACATCTGCACCGTGTTCTACTAGATTCATTACAATATCACAGTGGCCACCCCAGGCTGCAGCACGTAGTGCAGTTCGTTTGTCAGTGTCGCTACAATCCACTTTTGCCCCAGCAGCCAAAAGAGCAGCTACAACATCAGCATGTCCAGCCCATGCTGCTGAACGTAGTGGTGTCCAGCCATCATGATCTACATGGTCCAGTTCAGCATGATATTCAATGAGTACACTGACAACTTCACAGTGCCCCTGTCGGGCAGCCAGTCCCAATGCAGTCTGACCAGTCCTGTCAGTTATTGTTGAGTCTGCACCTCTGGCCAGTAGGAACTTCACCACTCTTAAATTGCCGCAGTACGCAGCATTGGCAAGAAGCGAACGCCCGTTGCTATCCACCTGATTGATAGATGCACCACTCTCAAGTAAGGTCTTGAGAGAATCTTCCCTGTCAAGTGCATCCTGGAGGGCAATAGAACTTTCATCCAGATCTATCACCTTTGCCCCTGCTGACACAAGCAGTTGCAACACCTGTTGACTTTTAGGTGTTGAGCTCATTAGGCAGTCTTTCAGTGGAGTACCCATCCACATCAGCCACAGAGTGAGGTGGTGGGGCTCTAATGGAGGCACAAATTTTGCCTGCAGGAGATTAGCAGCAAAATTTTGCACCTGTGCTGGGGTGAGATTTGGAGCTTCACACGAGTACCTCATGGCGATCATGGCATGCCCCTCTGCCATACTGCACAGGTATTTCCGTGTGCAGTGTTTTACATCTAGGAGCCACTCCACAAAACTATAATGGAAGATGAGAAGTCTCTGGTCCTTTCCTCGCACCAAGAGTTGTCCCATTTTCACAAGTCTCTCTTGGAAGTCTACTTCTGTAAGGCTTGTGTTTTGAGTCCTTGTGCACGCATAGAGTTCTGAATCTGTCAGTGGACATTGTGCTGCCAGCATGACATTGAAAATTGGTCTTATCCTTGTGAACTGTTTCTTGATAAACAGACGCTGACAAAGCCACAGGTACAGTCCATTTAGTGTCCCAGGTATATCTGAGATTTCCTTCAGCTGTATGAAATTGTTCGCGACTCCATCTAAGACTTTTTCAAGGTACATCATACATCCATTACTTTTGATATGTAGCTGGTTTAGCATTTCTGCAGTGTCTCGACTAAGCTGCTGCCTGAGCAATTCCTCTCGATCCAGGCGGCAAAGAATATACTGCTGTACATCGCGCACCACATGCGATTTCCGTAAGTCATCAAGACTCAATTTTCTGAACCCAGTAAACATACGGGTTACTGATTTGCTCTGACGGCGTGCACTGCATATTAGGCACAGCCATGATGGAAACAGTTCGTGGTGATTAGCAAGGAGTTCTGCAATAGTTCTACTAGTGGAGCATCTCTCACCGTCAAGCCTTGGATAGGCCTCATCAATAGAGTCCACAAGGATAAAGCAATTCCGAGAGGGGGGATTCAGAGAACACAGTGGTTGCAATATTCCATTCTTGAAAGCTTCATCAGGATTCTTCTCACAGGCAGCTGGTTCCAAAACTGCCTGCACATTAGGATTGCGTAGTTTTTCATCATATCCATGGATCAACGTTGATCTTGAAATCAGACTAACTAGTCCCAGGATGAAGTTGGGTACGGAGAGGGTGTCCAGGTCATGTGCTTGGCAGAAGTGGTAGGCCAGCATCCGCTTGTTGAGGCTCTTCTGCTTGCCATGGTTTGATGTGGGCCAGACTACCTCGGAGCATATGGAAGTCTTGCCACTGCCTGGCCCACCCATGATGAGAGTGCCACATGTCTTGGAGGCTGGTCTGCTCTCCAGACTGTGCAGCAGCTTCTGGAATGCCCACTCCCGGCAGTAGAACTTCTTCCCCTGTAGAGTACATGTGGCCATAGTTAATATCTTCTGATGAGCTACCCCAGTTCCATTCCAAACTTTGGTGTTGCTGTGACAGGCTGTCTGTCTAGTTTGCAGTCAAAACCACTCTCATGGGCATTTCGGGGTCTTTTGACTCCTTTCACAGGCAGCTTGAGTGAATATCTGCAACACAAAGGATAAAAAATGAGGGGGTAAATTACCTGATTCAATACACAGAGGCAAAATCCTTGTCTGTATGATGTTGAACAATGGAAACTGCCAGGCAGTGTATCCTGCACTGTGTATTTGGTTTGGTCAGTGTAGTGTGAACGCTTGACCAGTGGAGTAGATCTAGATTGACCTGGCTGATAAGGTAATCAAGCAGTGCTCAATTCTCAGACAACTGCTGTGTTGTGACCTGTCTGTGAAATTTCTGTCGTAATGACAAAACATAATGGGCGTGGAGGTACATGTACATGTAAACCACAGGAAGGGTTTTTCTACCAGATAACCTGAACTGTGGTCATACCAGACATTCACAGGACAGCCTATAGAAATACAGACGCTGTTATGACATTGTCTTTGCTGGTTAAAAGTAGTATTTAAGTAACGGTATCGGTTTTTAAGGTAATATAATTTTCTATTGTTTTGTTCAGAAATCATGCTTTCATTATCCATTTTGGTTAAAACTCCAAGAAATGATTTTCCTTTGGTCTCAGTGATAATACCTTATCTCTTAGTCACAGTGAGTTATGCCTTATTGAACATATGAAACTCCGATCTGTCATTTTGTAACAACCAGTTTATGAATTTTCTAATTTCCTCAAAGTTCCAACGTGTAACATGCCACGCAAGCAGCACACCAGCAAAAACGTATTGGAGACAACAACAGACAAAACCCATGTACATGTACATGTACTGTTGCTTTACATGAACCCTTTGAAAATACCAGCTGATACAAAGAAAGGGAAAGAGTTCAACATACGGACATCATTTGACCTTTGCACAAATCCTATGAGACTGGTATAAAATTTCCAAGTGTTTTCTAAGGAAATGCTTCAATGTTAATTTTTTTCCTGCTAATTTTACTTTTAAGACATGCTATGACCAATGAACCAATGCAAGGGAAAATTAGTGATCTCTGTATACAGAACAGTACACCATGCCATGCTTGCCGAGATGGGAAATTTATTTGAAACTTCATCATCACAGTGTCTTTAAAAAGTTTTTTCTGTTGTAGCCGTCAACTTATGCATATATTTGACCATCCACTACTCATGTTTTGACATAATTGATCCAATCTGATATTCTTGTGGCCCATGTCCAGTGCTGGCCATGGCTGGCAATGCATATCATCATGCAGAGCTAACGTACACATTCAACTTTCAAGCACAATAAACCCCACCGATCGTTACAATACATGTACGTCCCAACCATTAATTTCATTTATGAATGTTCAAAATGAAAAAAAAAATAAATACCTCCGAGACTGGTCTTGAGATTGAGATTTCACCCGGGTGAACTTCATCCATGTAATAAAAATCCGTGTTTTTTTGCTCATGTCCTGAGAACCCAGCAGTTCTTTCCGTGTAGAGCCTATTTGGTCGTTAAGCTATACATGTACATGTAGCTGTTCGATCGCGAGAGCTAGCTTGAGAGCTGCATGCCGTGCCCGACCGACCGGTTACGGTGCGATGATAACCGTGGAATGAACGTCCAATCTATCTAGCTCGGCGCGGCGGTGGTAAGACGTGTACGAGATCCGTGCGCCGGCCGGTGAGTGGGCGGGGTTTCGAATTGCCTGACAGCTCACATATCCATGCACAAAGAATAGGTCCTGGACCCAACGCGTTGGGCCCTATAACGCCACGTACAGTACATGATGTACAGTACATATACCGTACATGTACAGTACGTGTACATGTACAGTGCATGTGTACATGTACAATGTACATTGTACATGTACATGTACAACGCGTACCATTCAGACACGTGCATGTATACATGGTAAATGTATAATATTCCACGAAGAAATTAAAAAACCTTCCTTTTTTGAAGCCAACGTTTGTTTCTTTTTGGTCAGATATACAATGTACTTCAAATACACGCATTTAAACCTCAGTCTGAACAACTAATTCATCAGGGCAGAAACGAATATGGTGGGTAATGAGAAATTTCCAATCCAGAGCCGAATTTCTTTTCGAAAAGCTATCGGGATTTTTTTGGGGGGTGGGGGAAAGCAGCCGTTAAAAAAATTAGTAAACACTTTCAGTCGGCCGTTGCCTCAATAAATTAAAAAACCCTGCGACTGGCCGTTACACTGCTCACGTGATGCTGAAAGGAGTCTGTATTTGTGTACACGTACACAAAGAGGTTTGGATCAAAAGCCATAGCAATTGTTCCACATATCTATTGTGATTTCTCTGTATACAGACTTTGAATTTGCAGCAGGACAAACAATCCCGTGGTTCGGTTCCCGTGTTTAATCAGCCCCAGCTAACCCAAGAGACTTCCGGATGGTGCAATATTGACCCTTGTTCGCCATAGAAAACCGCAAGGCCTGCGGTTCGGCATCCGATCGTTGAAAGATCATGGAAGATAGAGTGTTCTCATGAGTTTGAGTGGCAGAACCTACATTCCAGAAATGGGAGATCTCGTGTGCAAATACCACCGAAAGCCCACGGACATTTTCTTCAATTCAAACCTTTTCAAACAAGGTTTACGAAGTCGATGGTATAGTGATAGACCCATTACTACAAATAAATAAATGAATGGATAAAAAAAAATTTTAAGCCGTATGATCCGTTTCTTGGCGGCAAGCAACTATAAAACCAAGTTTTTCGTTTGCAAAGACAATGAAATGCTCTTGGACTTAAGTTAATTACAATAAAGTTTATTATTTTTATCTTATTCTTGCTTAGAGCCATACTTACCATGGACCCACGTCTATTTGCAGTCTGTGTTTGAATTGTACTGGTTTGAACGAAACCATTCATGAACTGGAGTAAGAGTTCGGTAGAGAAGATGATGCAATGGACCCCCTCCAATGGTGAACATCAGGCATGCAATCTTGCAAAACGACAATGGCCCGAAACGATTTGTAATTGGTACTTCCGACGCGCTTTATTTCCCTCCCTGGTATAACTTGCTGGGGGGGGGGCTCGTAAAAGTACACCGACAAAATAACAGTGAAGAAGTTGCAGACTGGTGTATTAAATTACCACCCTCATTGCTTTTTTTAACAACCATGGAGGTGCTGCGACTGAATCCGTCTTGCTATTTACAGACAGGTTGACTCTTTATGAAAGGCAAAATAAAGCAGGTTTACACTGGAAGAACTGCAGCCGACTGAATCTCGACTGAAACCAAAATAAAGCAATAATCAACACAAACACAAGCTTCAAAGTTCAGTGACGCTGGCTTAAACGGTTAAATACAGTACAGTTGAACGCGGAAATCTGACCAAAATGTGCTCCGTGTATATTTACATGTATATTTCACCGTGCAAGTCTAATCCTATAGACATTTAAAAAAATTTCTACTTAACATTTATTGTACAAAAACAATGTACGACTACACAGTCTCTTGAGTTCGTGTACGTTCGTGCACACCTCTCTTGACTTCACAAACCACCCAAGGACAGTGCCACTTGTTGCATTAATCAAACGCATACCGATGATGGTATGCGATTATAGGGCGTATTACGTCTACTCTAATCTGAAAGACTAACGACTGTCTATTCCCTCTGGACGGGAATTTCTGTTGAATGATAAATCATATACATGTATTACAGTAAACCACAGGAGGACAGTAACCCGGAGTTCAGTTTGGGCCGCGCCCAACATAAGCTGAAGATTTCGAAACTGTGCAAAGTAAACTTTTTGTAACATTCTTTGAGTCACCGATCCGTTAATGTTGAGGGTCAAAGACATTGGTATCGATAGCTTGACAATATGGTCGACGACGAATTCTAAAACATAACATACCAAAGAGATGGCACCTTTAAGAACTTTTACACAAAATTATCACGAGCAGGGGAATATGACCAAATACTCCGCACGACATCAGGCCAATGTCTTAAGATTCGCCTTACCTTGTCAGGTGTCTCACAATTAATTCCATTTAGTGGGTAAGACTGCTGGAACTCCAAGTGAAAGACATATTTATCTCAATACGTTTAAAATTTGCATGCTTTGAACAGCATCCACAACGCATTTGTGGTTTTGTCATCACCCACGTGTGTTATGACGGGAACCAATTAAGACACTCACCACAGGTACACCCACCAACAGCCAAGGAATAGGTTGGCCGTCCGTGCACAGTCCGTCTCTAAGGATACAACTCGAATAAAAGGACTTCAGTGCTAGTCCCTTTCTTGAAGAGGAAACGTCACGAGTCAACCATGCCAAGAATGCCACGGTCCAATTCCTCCTCATTACTTACCCCAGGCAGGAGCGTGACTTACACCCTGCAGAGGGGAAGTTAACGATGTAATACCAGTCGGGGAAGATTTCCATCTCGTCATATAAAAGTCCTTGAGCGAAAGCAAAGATACACGCACCACAGGATGCTGGACCCATCCCTTCACACCTCTGACCTGATTTCAACGCGGATACGTCGTGGTTTTATCAAAGGATCCACGGTGTTCTAAAAGCTTCCCCCAATTTCTCTACCAGTCACGAATTCCATAAGTTTACGCCCTAACGTCAGAGACATCAATACAATTTTTGTACCCAGGTGGACCTTGGATGGAGGTCGATTCTCCCATTCTGTTCCCGTGTACAAACACACGTCCTCCCCTTTCTTTCTGGTTCAGAGAAACTGACGACACAACGCGTAAAAAAGTTGCCTGGGGGCAGGGTAATTTGTCAAAAACCAACTGCTAATACTCAAAGCCGTTGTAGTTATCGCAAGAACGTTAATCCAGCAACAGTTAAAGGATATATGTTTGTTAAAAGTGTACAGAAGAATGTTCAACAGTCAATACTCTTTTTTGTAAACTCATAGTGTAAAAATGTATGACAGTGCAACATTTCATTCGAATGCAAATACAATTTGGGCGGATATGTTCAAAGCAATATGCCAGGATAATTATTGTTCTGAAGTAAGGTGTCCATTATCCTGGAGATCTTTCCCATCATTATACCGTGTAAATAAAATTTGTGTTTTATTTGTGCTTGCGATTCTGTCGATATTTACCTTGATTGCAGAGTGTATAATTGCAAACTGCAGAAGTAATGTTTAACCTTGCTTTTCAGATAAACTGCTTATAATGCATGCCATGAGTGGCATTTCGCTTGGGTTCAAGCACGGTTCAAGCATCTTCTATCTCAACCGACTTACACAAATGTCATAGATTTTTAGCCATGGTAAAGACTGCTAGGTAATCAGATTCCTACGAAACAGTCATCTGTGTAAATAAAGGTGCAAAATGGGAATTACTATAAGGCTCGTGGATTAGTGTGTAGGTAGTCTAAGAAATCATGTTTTGTGGCTAACCGCTCCACGCAGAAAGTAACTAGACGATTCTTAAATTATCTTTTCAAACGCCCGAAATCCACTTTCAACTTCGTTCACAGTCACGGTAAGGAACCCGAACGCTAGATTAAGGTTATGTATTATGTTCCTTTATATAGTCTGTATGAAAAGAGTACGGTAGTAGTTTGAGCAACTGGAAAGTTGGAAATCAACGTCCACATTGTATTTACCACTGACGTACGCAGCCGACAGACATGCTTTATCTTTCCACAAAAACATAATTATATAACTCATTCGAAGGTAGGATTATATTTTTCGAAAAAATAGTAAATACCTGGCCATAACAAAACTAGAGCATTGATTTCTGATCTTCTGAGCATCGATATACAAATAAAGGGATTTCGCAAAATGGGCATTCGTGAAAAAGGCTGCAACGCCAATGTTACAAGAGATAGTGTACCGACGTCGTCGGAGTGACGGAGGCACCGCCGGTTTGCATTCAGAGGGCTGAAAAGAGAACAATACCATTGCATACTGCACATATCTACCAAGTTCCTTTTTGCTTGGGCCTGTTCGGCTTGGAATGGGGATTGACGGGGGGGGGGAGCCACCCAAGTTGCTGCAAAAAAAGGTGGACGCTTGGGTGAAGCTTTTCAGTTGACGAAGACCCTTTAAGCTTTTGTCAACTGTGGTGACAATGCACGTCTAGGCCTTTGAGTTGCCGGCCCAAACCCAAATTGGGGTTCCGGACTTTACCACTGCCACATCGTACAGGGCAAGTCTGGGCTTGTTTTGATAACGTGGGAATTCGGTCACATTTTTCTTCCTGCCTTGCAGACTTAAGGCTTAACCTAACTAACTGTGATAGCAACTGTTGCTTGCCATACTTTGCTGCCTCTGTACCTCATAATCTCCCGAAAATTCTATCGGTTTCCGTTTGCATAATCTTTCAAGCGGTAAAATCGTTGATAAAGACAACTAACCGTCGGCATTCAGATAAAAAGAAACTCGGTTCACAATTGACTTTTCGAGATTTATGCCATCAAGATGTCGCAAACCCCCAAAATGAGTAGTGGCGTCTGTAAATCATTTTAACCGATAGCGTGTCTTGTGGTGTCGGCCGCTGTCATCTACTACTGGCAGGTGACTCATCGCATGAACCTGAATGTTTAGACTACATGTTTTTTATTTACCTAGACCGGAAATGCACACCTACTAAACCAGACTCTCGAACAACCCTGAAGGGACTGCACAGCTCAACTGATTACTTAAACTTGTTGGACTTTTGATCGAGTAAACTGTATTACGAAAAACCACGCCGGCGTAAAGTCTACATGTTGATATCTCGTAACAACAGATATGCGCGAAGTACAAAATTTGGTCTCATTATTAATCTCTCAAATCGAGTCTGTTGGTGTTGCGAAGTAATCTACTGGGTAACGCGTCTATCAATTCAGCGTTCAGAAGTTAGGATTGTGGGTTAGGGTTCATGAAAAAGTTTTCCCCATAACTTTACAAACTCATTAACTACTCAGAAAATACTGTAGCCATCAATGCAACATCTAAAAGGTTTATTAAGAGAGGACAACGGTGTTAAATACGTGCTGTAACTTGCTAAGATGTGCGACACAGGGCAGTACTAAGAACAGATCTGGATCTGTCAAAGCCTGTCCCTTTCAGTTCTCTGATCACCAATTATCACCCTTAACACCTTCCAATTAGTAATTATCCACACCAATTATCGCCCACATTACCTGGCAATATAAGAACGTCGCAAACGCTAACAACACTTAAGGCACCCGGTTACTATTCTCCCGTGAAGTAAACGCAGAAAGGTCAGATTGTTGATGAATCATCCCGGCTGCTCTGAATTTGAGACAACTGCAAGGCAGAACCGAGCATTGAAATTTACCTGTGATATCTGAGCCTAAGTATTCTTTTTAAAATAATACAACTTCAAGCATGAAATTTGTCCTGTGGATAGAGTAATTGAGCACAATGTTTAAGTTATCAATTGGAAATTGTATACGGAAGAGTGACACTGATCATTAAAATTTGCCATGACAAACTCTTTTCAATGATCAAATACACTGACTGTAAGAATTAAGACTTAATTAGAGCTTAGTGTATAAATCTACGACTTGACTCCAAGAAGCTGCATGAGACAACACCAAAAATGAGACAACAATTGTATGGGTTGGCCTGATTTGTTGCCCAGTATTTATGATCACTGCTCAATCTCCCAATTCATGATGATTACTCCCTTCTTTAAATTGAAGTTATAATCTGTTTCAAGTAAAAGGGGAAACCCATAGATACTAGCCGTTGTTAACTGCAAACTAGGTCATCATTGCCTTTGTCAAGGGAACCAACAGAATGGTTTTTAATCTCGAGGTCTTTGCCATAATCTGAGTATTCAACAACAAAAGAAACATTTGCAAGGGTATCTACTGGATTATCAGTAATATTGCTTTTTGAGTTTTGCTTTACAGGCCTAATAAATCTCAAAATTTAGGTTGATTCACTGTTTGCCTCATTAGAGTTCACAGTGAGTTCATCTAATCCAAGGAAAATTCTGTCCTGAACTTGAAACCTGTTGATATAGTCTTGTACAGCCTTTTGTGCTAAAGGTACAATCAACAAGGGTTTGATTTGATTGATGTTAAGTCCACAATTTGATGGAAATATCTTCTAACAAATCTTAAACAGTGCTCTGTAACTACATGGCTAATCACAATTTTACCAAATGTAAGAGTAGAGATGGCCCCAGGCAGGGGCATACTTGTCTCTCTATGCCAGCAGAAGGAGGAATACTTTGTTTCAATATATCATGCACTATGTGAACTCTTGAGTATCCAATCAAAAGTAAGCCATGCTATCTGCTTTTTATATTACAAAATTGAAAGGAGGCTGCCAAGTGTTGGGAGGTCAGATCCCAGGCCTTTTTAGAACTATCCTTCCAGAAAATTAAGGTAAACCCTGGAAAGTTCACTCTGCATACCTCAACGATTATTAGCGTTTTTATCAGAGTCACTACAACAGGTTTCACAGATTTGTATTGACCGGTTATGGTGTTTTGTAAAAAAGGCTGCACTATTGAAGACAATGCAGCAGTAAGCATTTGGGATTTGCTTTGTGAGAACTGATGACATTGTTGTTCCTGTGATGGATGGCATTATGGTGGGAAAATTCTAACTCAAGATGCAACTGGATTGTTAAGAGCTTGCAACCATCCAAGGATTGTCCATTTTATAGCATTCTTTAGAAATAGTTCTCCTCCATTTTGTGTTTAAATTTGAAGAAAACCATGCATGATAGTTTGTTTGTTTTGCTCTACAATGTAAGATTGTCTCTAAATATATGGCACAGGCATAGACTTATGCCGAAGGTATGGTTAACACTTGTCTTGCAAATGAACCAATAGTTTTATAAATTCATGCTGAGAAGTCTTCAGAGATTTTGAATGACTGACTGAAATTTGAAAATGTTTGCCACAGTAACAGCTTCTCAATTTCAAAATAAAAACCAGACTTAACGCTATATAATTTTGTCAGTGATGAATCCAGTATTTCATTTTTCATACCATTAGGCCTGGTAGCATTGAGCATGGAACACCGGAAAGCCAAAATGATCCTTAAACATGGATTATGTAGAGATAATTCTGAAGATACTTTCTCACTGAAAAGAAAATGTGTCAGGTGGTATTTAAACAAAGGTCACCTAAAGATGAAAAGGAACTGCAACACTACTACATTGTGTATGCCAACCCAACTGCCATTGGCAAATTGTAAACCTGCAACAATTCCCTTTTTAACGTTACTATTGAATCTTAATTGGATTTAATGTAACATCACTTTCAAACATACTCTTTCAGTCATCAAAATTATACCACGTTATATGTCTTGTGTGAGTGAGTGCACATATGCTGAACAGGATAAATGAATTAGTCATGCCGTCTGCTCACACACTGGTCAGAATATTGGGAAGTGGTGAAAATCTCAAATGACAAAGAAAAGTCACCTCCACAAAAAGTTCAAATTGCACGCCTTAATGGATACAGCAGTTGGGCAACAGAAGTATTGTAGCAACCACCAATACCCCATACAGACTCTTTGAATAGACCTGAACTGTGTTGACTTATGAAAGAAAAGGGCACAGTAGTCTTGATTCATGTGTAACAAAGAAACAGCTATCTTGATGTGAATTTTTGTTTGCTTGCAGCATGCCTGCTTGCATTGCAATTTCACCCAGGTTTTGTTCATAGCAGGAGAGGTAAAACCTGTTCCAGGAAAATTTTGTATAAGAAAAAATATATAAAACAGACCAGTGCTAACATCGAGCACTGATGAGGAAACAAGGCTGGGATAGCTGGTCTCAGTATTTAAGCACTTTGTAATACAATACCTGATGGAATACTTGTTTGTTAAAAAAACATAAACAATACAATAACAAGTTCACAAAATAAGTTTCTAAATTTCCCAATCGTTTAAGATTCAGTTCCTGTTCCCTTCTAAAATTATTTCATGTTTAGCTGAGGCTTTAACCTTAACAGTCCTGAATCCTCCAATTTTAATATGATTTTGCACACACCCTAGGGAGTTAAGGTTAAGGAAGAAGAGCCTATCTGAGATTACAAATAAACCACTACTTTACAGGGTTGGACTGGAGTCAAATGGCCACAATATGTTTACTCTGGATGTAAACTGTGCATGGACTGAGGGATTTTAGGATCAATATTACTTGTCAGAGTGGCCAGTTTTGAGGTATTTAAATACGATAGACTGCCCCAAACATATGCAAACCTCTATCAAAAGTCTTCTGGAAGGTATGGGCTCCTGATAGCCTGGTGTAGACCCCATACTCGATAACCACATTAACATGTCAGCATGATTGATGCTCATATGGCCAAAACCTGGCACATGTAGTGAATTTATAAAGGTGGGGACAATCATGTTTTGGCACAGCTTCCCAAAGCCCCTGCTGAGTTGGCTATTCATAATTTCTACACAGGAATTTTTTGTCTCACAAAGACTAGGTTGGGCTCATAAAACTATTCACACGAGAGTGTGCGAGTTTTCTGGGGCTGAAAGGTACAGGAAGAGCGTTTAGGGAAGACACACCAAACTCTGGGTGTACATGTACATATTCTTCTGGGTATACATGTATGTGTACAGTCTTTTTACAACTGAATGCTGTATTCCACTCTATACAACAGTTACAGGTGTTTAAGTAATGATCAAGATTGCAATGTCAGTTTTGGCTGCCCTAGAAGCAAACTACATGTGCATATGTAAAGTTTGATTGGTAAATAGAGTTAGGTCCTGTTTGTGAGGTGACCAAGTATTCACTGCTTGAGGGTCACATCCCCATACTCGCATAAATAATACACCAACTGTTCAATCAGTGCCTTATTATTCCATTCAGAGGGTTTCTCCACAAACACGTTTTCTGTAGGGTACCCTTGTCCAAGATTTGTGGGCATGGAATATGGCGCGACCTCAGAGAAAAAAGCTGCAGGTCAGGGTAGGTACTATCAGACCCCAGGCTATTATGGGTTTTTGCTCAGCTTGTGCCCCCCCCCAGCAGTCCAGTGTTGTCTGTGGAGAGTGAGCTCATTTTCATATTTGACCAGGTGTGTGGGTGCATGGAGAAACCCCTCTGGTTACAAATACTTCGCCAAAGTCAACAATTTCACAGCATGCAGCAGGGTTCTCTGACTGTAAATGTATCACAATGCAGGAAGTATCTTTTTCTCCTATACCTTGGTTTTAACTTGGAACACCACAGAACTATTCTGAGATATGAAATGCAACTTGCAGTTGAGGAGATCTCACTCTCTATATTTCAAATAAAAATATGGTGCTAATGCTATGATCCCTTTGATAGAAACTGTGGAGAACTTGCAACTCAGATGGGTTACCATATTTCAGGCAAGTCTGACTTCTGGTAAATAGCTCCTATTCCACTCCTCTGGCTCAACTTTTCTCAACCTATTATTCACTGGATAAATGCAGCATCCTAAAATATTGAAATACCGTAATAAGTGAACTTGTAAATACAGTGCCAATATATTAATTGATAAGACATTCACAAGCTGCTTTTTGCATCATCACAAATTAAAGAAAAGTCTCTTTTCTTTCTCTTCAGTTTTATTCACTGCAGAACAGCAGGACCCCCCGCCACAAAAAAACTTGGCACATATACGAGTACACGTACATGCAAAGGAATTAAATGGAATTAGGTGCATTAATTAACCATTAAATGAACTCTTTGTGCTTTCGTTACTGCTAAAATAAAGGTTCTCATTCCTTTGACAATCATTCATATCATTTACTGAATGACAGCTCAGTTGGAATGTACTAGAAAACACACATTTGTTGAATTAAATATTAACATGCCACATGTGCAGACAATATGTAAATACATCTCATTTTTTTCCTTCTGCTGTCAACAGTTTAGGGATAATAAAGGCCAGCAATACGACAGTACATTGCATCACATGTAGCATGGGTAACAGTAAAACCCTTTTTGGTGTCATGGTAAGTCTGTATCGTTCAGTGTGTCCATGGTAATCATACTACCTCGCCATTTATCACAAACCCACCTATGGAGGGCCCCAAAGACCTCAACAAAAGAAAACTGTCAGAGCGATAAATCATATCCTTGTTGCCAGGAAAAAGTCACCAAAAGGCACCGGAAATATGGGATTAATGTTGTTTTTTTTTTTGTATAGCCAATGGGGTAACAGACAGCTAGCATAATTTTTCTATTCATGTGTTTCTCAGAGGCTATTGATTAAAATATTCCCACCTGCCTTTATGGTGAATATTTACAGCTTGTATTGAAAACAGTGTGGTAAAATTCTTTCATTTGTTCCAAATATGACAGGCCTGAGGGGAAAAATCATATCCGGTTTATGGCATTCATCACTCTTCTATTAGAAGAAGAGAAGAATCGAAATCCAAGAAATATATGTGACAAAATCATCTTTCCAATGAATTCAACATCTCCACTGATGAGTCAATGGAAAACTTTTTGTCAAATCATCTCCACAAATGAAAAGCATAGTAAATCTCCAACTTTACACTCAGAAATGTATGTGATTACCAAACAGACCCACATCATGCTTATTTTGATGACTTGGTTAGATTAAATTTGCCTAACCATGAAGAGATCGGGATTTATATTCATTTGCAAATCAAATTGTTTCTCAAAATGCCTGGAAGGTTACTAGGGTAATTGGAGTCAAAGTGTCCCATGCCATAATATGGTCTTCGACAGCAGTCCCTTCATCACTGCTTCTCAGATTCGACACAAGACATGAGCCACACATTGCACTGCCTCTGTGCGGTGTTGTCTAGTATATGCTTATTGTGGTAGAGACCCATGTCTGTTACAATGTTGTCAACTCCATAATAAGATCAATGAAATGGGTCACATGTTACAGCTGCTTTGCCTGAAAACCTCCTACTTCCAGTGAGGAGGGTTTTCACACATGCATCAGGTACATGTATACACACAAAAGACCCTGTGAGGTGTGAATGCCAATGAACAGGCACTTAAGCTGGTAGGGGACCAGGGGTCAGTCTTAGGTCTACTGTGGAGTGACAAAATGAAAGTAAACTACAAGAAGGTTGCTTTAACAAGGCTTGAACTTCTGGGGGGGGGCAGAGAGGCAGGAATGGGTCATTTATCAAGTTGAAGTGCAACAACACTATAGGGCAAGGAAAATAGGATGCTCATTTGCTTGTGGCCTGCATATACATGTACCTAAATCTGTGCACCTGTCAAGGGAGTGTAGGGGATCATTTTGTGCATCCTGATTTGAATTCAGCCCATCTTCATGCAAAACATGCAAGTCCATATAACTAATTTGAGCACAGAGTTTTCCCATTTGCAGCAAATTTGGGAATCAATTTTCCGAATCCCAGCTAGAAACCAGAAGCATAGCAAGTAAACATCTGCAGGACTTGATGTTTTCTGTTAGTTGATTTATGATCTTTGTGACACAGCAGATACTTCACATATAATTATGCAGGGGCATAGTCCCTGAATTGGGGCTATTAAGTTTATCATGTCTTAATATACAATCTTGTTGACTTTATTCACCTTCTCCCTTGCTCTCAGCAAATGGATTATAAGCTATGTACTAAACCTGTTAATTCTGTTTCCCTGATTTATGACTCCAATCAAGCACTGTTTATGCCTCTGATAGTTTGAAATGCAGTACAGAGTATGGGACTAGTGTAGAGAGCTGATAGCAATTGTACACAGACCAAACCATTTCCATCGATAATGGCTCCTTTTTTCATTATCTTTAATACCAAGTTTACACCAATGATTTAGAAAATCGCCACAGATTCTGATTATTTTTCTGCACTGACAGACACAATTCTGATAATCTGTGAAAGGTGTATTTGAAGCTGAGTGATTCATCTTAAATGGCCATGGCTGGTGGGACAGACAGAAATTTCAAACTGCCCTAGAAATCGGTTGTGTATAGTATGGGGTATCACTTTCATAGGCATTATGCTGTCTGAGCACAGGACACTGTGGTTTTACGGTGCTTCTGATTATCATGTACCTGCAGTCACTGATAATAACAGAATGTCTCCTTTACCTGGTCTGAGAAAACACTGTTTGCACACAGACAGACACTCTGTTTTCCCAACTTCTTTTCTACTGTGTTTGGAAATAAGGAAACTCTTCTCCAGTTCCGTCACATCAAGGATGACATGCACTGCACTCTTCTAAATGATGGTTTTGCTCAGTCATGTGTCATTCAATGACTCTTCACTACATAGGTACAGTTCCCAACCAGTAATCACAGAACAAAGAAAGTGCAAGAATACATTTAACTATTAAATTGCTCCAGACTCTTTTTTTTCCATATCAGGTATTATATTATTTTGACATGCTGGTAAAACTGAATAATGGTGGCTTTTCATATAATACACGATTTCAACGCTTCATTCTCTGACATTTTCAAACCTGACAAAACAAAGAAACTGATTTTTCTAACATTGATATTTATCCCAATTTGTTTCATTAGTGCTCCCAATGATTCAATCAGCTTGCTGCTTGTGTGTCTTCAATCCTGCTAATCTGCTTTCAGATAACTCCCCCGGGAAAACAAAAAGGAAAAGCAATCACATCCTCCCCGAAAATGTTTACCATTTGGAGAATGCAATCCACATAGAAGCAGACTGGCTGGCCATTTTTGGAAAAGTGACTGCCCTAGATGTATTGTATTTCATATCATACTGGGCCAGGGTTTTGTTTTTTTTTTAAATTCTCTGGGGGGAAATGTAGGTCAGTGTAAACAATTTTACACCTCAGAAGAGATTCCATATCTCATATCTCAAAATTGCCATCATTGATGCAACAATCACATATGGTTTAATGTAAGTTGTCTTAACAGTGCATTAATTTTAAGTTAACATAATTAAAATAATTTCCAGCATTTAAATCTTGTTGCTTTGAATTTGAATCCAAACTTGATATATTTTCAGAACTTACCTCAAGAACAATTTGTAGCCAAGTCAACTCATTGGTTCAGTCGGCTATGTATCCTGGTGCAAGGCATTGAATCTACCGATACGATTGAAATAAATCAAACAAAACTAGCCCGTTTTTTAAAATCTGCAGGCGTCCAAAACGGGCGAATGGTCCAAGTGCAGCAGTCCAAGCAAAGATACTGGTGTTTTGATGCAAGCAAACACAGGGATTGAATGAAACTGCAAGCCTGCATTGTGCTGGGCCTTACAATGGTGTGAGCAAAGAGGGCACTGTTTATACAAGAGCTCAATCCACAGAGGCTGTGGCCCTGACCAAGGAGCTGTCAGGTCATTTGCCTATTGGACTTTGCTGTTTGTGTGCACACTGCTTCTAATGGTAGATCAATGCATAAGCGAATACAATACACACTATGTACATAGAGGGGGTATGGCAATGTCAGGGGCGGAGTCCATTTAAAGCTTAATCACAGGGCAATAAAATAAATGACGTTGTCTATGTGGTTCAGTCCTTGCTCTTTAACCTGTCTGATCATCCAAACACATGAGCTATACAATGGCTGAAAAGGCTGGTAGGATTCAATCATGATTCAATCAACCAGGATAAAGACACCCGCTGTTGCTGTTTTGTTTGAATGTAATGCTAGAAGAACCAGCAGTGCAAAATTGTACAGCAGTGTAAAAAGGAACTAATTGGGCATTTTCACATCCCATAAGTAACCCAACACACAAGATGTGCGGAAGCTCTTTTTGGAAACCATGTCTTTTAATAGGAACTAGGTAAGAAGCTACGACTTCGCTACATGAATAATATATTTCATTGTGCATCAGAATACATCATCATGTCTGTTATCGTTAAACGTACAGGATTGCAGATGCTTTGTTGGCCTACTCAGATTCCAAATAGAGAATAACTAATGCCCCCCAAAATTGAACTTGTTTCCCTCCATTATTTTTGTTTTTAAACATAAAAGGAACGATTTATATGCATAGTGACTCTTGAGTGTGTCACCCAAGGGTTCCTGTCCACATTTACCCATACAGAGTTCCTAATCCCTGCCTTTCAAAAGTCCCATCCATCAACCACACTGAAGGACAGATAGAGGAAGCTGTCTCCATATCGTTCCTGGATTATGTGCATACATCCATTCAGACCAGAATCTGGCTGGCTACACAGCCAGACAGGTCGATCAGACCCTATTGTTATGTGCCAGTGTTTATTCACCGATAACCTGCACATTCGGGACAGAATGTTGGGCTACAGTTTCATTGTTGTCTGGTAGGGCTTTGGGACAACATGACATTGGAAGCATTCTGAAGAGTTCATGGAGGGGGGCATCCCTGTTTGGTAGACAAGGTGGTACATGGGCACGGTGTAAAGGCTGGCCATCTACCAGTAGTAATGCACCTGAGAATGTTCTGTATAGCACTAAATGACATACATGTATGTAATTATGGTTACATTACAGCTGCCACAGCTGTAACAGAGCAATGCAGGAAAAAGGGACAAGTTCCAGATAAACTGTAAATGGGCCCAATGGTGTTTCAAGTACACATTTGCCATTTTTCTTGTACATTTACATGTGATTTTCAATATTTTGACCACCTGTCAATTATTTAATTCAGTTACTTTAAATACAAGTTTGAACTGATGAAAGCATGCTGTATGCACAATGTATTTGGGGCAAACACTTTTCATTCAGCAGAACACACTACTCTGGTCTCTAACACATTCTTCAGGCAAATGCCTTTGCGTTGCTCAGTATACAAGAAAAATTGTTGTCCACTACCACAGGCCTAATCCAACCATACATGTAGGCCTACATGTACATCTGCAGTATCAGTTGACATGCCCCCTAAATAAATGCATGCACACTTGAAGTTTAACGGGTCCTGCCAAGACAATAATAATCCATGCTCAAGATCAAGAATGGCAGGACCAAAGGGCCCCTCAAGCATGGATTGACTCCCAACATTTTGAGGTCAACAAGACCAGAAAAAGAACATGTGTAACTCCACTGAATGTGTAACATTCTTTCTGTTGGGGATTACTGGCCTGTAGGCTCTTGTCTGCGATTCAAACACTTCATCGCAGGCAAAACTAACACAGGTAAATCCAGCCTGAAGTTTTCCTCCATTGCCAACTCTCAGTCTCATGCCTTTCCTTGTTTGTTTAGATCATGCAGCACAGACCTGGATCACCAAGGAAAGGTTCCCTCAGGCAATCAGCCCCAAAATGCGACTTCCTTGGTGGCACAAATATCAAAATTTGATACATTCAGGATATTTTCTTGCTTTGAATAGTTGTAAAGAAGTTCTTGAACTTGCAAAAATTACTTGGAACACTAAAAATGCTAAAAATGTCAATATCAAGCTCATTTACAAACAAAAGTGTATTTCACAAGTTTCCAATTTTGAGATTTTTTGCTTCTGTCACCCTTTTCTGAGGGGTCAGAATACAATTAAGGTAGTGTGAACTCTTTTGTATAACCTTACATGTGAATCCACACCTAACTTTTTTCCCACTGTCTTTACACAAACATTGTTTCCAGGCACTTTACCTTTCATTAAGAGCAATTAGGTTTTATCAACAGTCCATTTAAAAAATTGCAATGCTGGATATACTGCTTGTGTAGTTGCAAAACATGCAAATGTACATCTATAATCCAAGATAAGGCTCTGGGAAAAAAAAGAGAAATGTACTTGTAAGCCTTTTTGAAGATGACTCTTGACCTACTTTTTTCACTGAATAGCTACTCTGTCTTCAAATAACCCCAATTCACTTCCTTACTCTGGGCCTCTCCACATGTTACAGCAATTTTAATTTAATATGCCAGAGTAAGGGTGGATTTTGTGATTAAGTTACCTAGCGGCTATAAATACAAAACAAGGCTTAATACCGCTTTACCTCAAGTACTTTTCCAAATGTCGGGGAATGTGCATCTTCAACCCTTTGTCCCCCCAAACCTAGCTGGTGCTGTTTTAACCTCTATATTTCAAACTGAAACGTGCAATAAATTTTGTTTGTCATAGCTGTCTGGTTCATGAAGTTCATTGCCATTATCTGAAACATTACACAGTATCATGTTGCACTATAATGTCCCTGGGTCACCTGAGGTGGTTGGATTTTTGTGGGACAAACACCTGCAGATTTGGTGGCCAGGTCACTCACAGCAGTGATGTGTTGACCAAGCAAAGCTGGTTTAATGGGCCAAAACAAATCTCAAGTTTCTTATCAATCCCCACTGGACTTTCTTATCAATCCCCACTGGACCTTCTTCCCTCCATATATTGATATAAACATTATTTAATCCTGGCCCAATACTGGAAAGAAAATTTATGACTCTGAATTATTTTAAAAGAGGGGGGGGGTGAGGATTGTTATACAGGTGAAAAAAAATTGGACAGGTATTTATGGGAAAACTTATATTTTGCCCCTCCCCCCATCCAAGACCTGGGATATACCACTTGGAAAACTCTTATCTCCTTATTTAAAGCATTTAAAAATGCTAAGCGGCTTGGTGTTAATTTGGCAAAAGGTTATAGGGGCAGACATGGGCATCCTTTTTCTGTGAAGAATTTTTCCCAGTAACAACTGTATGGTCCACAGTTACTTTGCTTTTAGATTTTGCTGACCCTCCACACTGATTTGGACTAAGGTGTTTGTCCTGTGACCTTTTCTTTCTGAAAAGGTGATCTTTTCTTTCTGAAAAGGTGATCTGGATTATCTCCCAAACAGAAGGGATGAATCACTGGTAAGGGATAAAAGCCCTCCTCTGACAGGATTAAGGGGCACAGACAACACCTTCAGGCCTGTCCTACACAATGGTAATTAATCTCATGATTAGGGATTGAAATAAAAGTCCAGGGGTTTTATCCTTTGGTGACTTGGAAACAGCACCATTGGTAAATGTAAAATATACAGGATCTCAATGACTGTACTTTAATCTGGTTGTGCACTGTAGATGGTTCAAAGGATGCAGGGATGTTTTCCCTGGCAAATGTTTCATCTTTCCATGCCAGTATATCTCCAGAGTGAAATGTCCATTGTGGCTTCAATTTCATTGCTTTAGAGTCAATTCCTCCTATATTTGCTGTACATATATTTGCCGTACACAGTTAACAGTATGTAACCCTAGTATATGTTTTTATTCAAAGGACAAAGAAAAAAGAATCTTTCAAGGAATTAGCTGAATTTGTGTATGCAGATACATAGAAATAGCCATCACATTTAAAACTGATTTCAACAAAATACATGAAAGTGAATGAAAGCTGTAAAAAATTTGAAACTTATACTGATCTCAATTAATTTTGGATTTTTGCCCTTGGATATTCTGATCTCAATAAAATACATGTGACAAAACTGTTTTAAAACAGGTTGATTCTGCCTTCCACTTTATGTTCATGATATACAGTACAGATGTGCTGGTTTGACTGAACAAAACGTTCAAGGAATCAATTTATCTTGTCAGAGCTAGCTTCACAGACACAACTAATGGGGGGAGGGGGCAAAGCATTACAACAATAGAAGAATAGGAGTACTGGGCCCAAGGAAACAGACATGACCACCCCCATCGCTAAAATGGTAATGACAGCTCTTTCATAAATAGACAAATGTCACCTGTCTAGCTGCTGTCCCTGATGTTACATGTACAGGGTGCAGGGTGGCAACACAAGCCATTAATGTGTCACTCCATTTCCTTCTAAGTAAATGTGTCAAACAGTACCTAGTTTGCATTTTTCCAGGATGGAAATAGGTCATGGTGAATGGGTTCAAATGATGCAAAGCATAACAAGTGGTTTTCTTTTGTAATCTGGATTTCGCAAACAATGGTGTATAAACATTTATGCGACTTTCTCAAACTTGTGTGAATCCTGACTTAGTGCCCACCTGAGTGTTGCCTGTGGCCACCCATTCAGCAGAAACTGGCTAAATAGGTACAACAGATTACAAGTATGTGTACAAAAGACTGCTGAAGAAACATGTTTGATAAATATGCAAAGATTGGAAGGTTCTTATATCTATGAAGTTGTAGTTAAAAGGCACTAGAATTAGAAACAATGATCAAATCTGGGATTTTCTGAAGCAGAAATGCAGAGAAATGGCTTTCATAATCTGTTGAGAATCTTGGCCAAACGGCTGTAGCATGGTTCCACATGCTTTCCAACTTACTGTACAAGTTGATGGCATGCAAGAGTATACATGTATATTCTCAGTAGCTCAGAGACTGCAAGTGCAACCAGTCAAAATGTCATTCCACTCCATTCATATAAATGGCTAAAGCATAACTTCAACCCACTCCTCTTCAGTTCATACCCCACTGTCATTCAAATGGCCACACTTCAGCAGAGCTTAAATTTTCTGCCTGTCTTAATCCCCAGCTTTCAGTCCCGTTATTCTCACCCTCCTCTCCTTCATTCACTTCATTCAAACTACCTGACCAGACTGATCAATATCCAGGGCTTCTCTCTCACCTGGGTCGAGTGGAGGTCATTCACCTGATGTCAGATCACTTCTGACTGCTTGCAGAGAACACACTAGCAAAACTTATGCATCAGCAGTCACACCACAGGGCAAAGTCGGAAGGTTGATTGAAATAAAGATGCTCTGAAAATTGAAAAAAAAAAAATTAAATAAAACCATTTCATTATCGGCTGTACCGGCCAAAGCATATTCCTGGAACCTTTATTGTGTGCCCAGTGTACACAGAGTAACTGCCATCTGTTCTTTCACACAGTCATCTGTTTAAATTACTTGCATGGCCCAGTGCAACATGATACTGCTCCATCACAACATACAAAATTCTAGTCTTTTTTTATCCTTCTAAGTTCACATAATGTTGGTCAAACTTGTATGTTTGATCTGGGCGACATTTAATAATTTTTCATCTTAGCTAACAACACTCTAACTCCATGACGTTCATGAAAACTAGATGTAAGTTGACAAAAAGGGAATGAATTACTGTGTGTAAGAAAATGAAATGCACATCTGTCTTTCAAGTCTCTACAACATTTGAAAAATTAAACACATCTCAGAAACTCAGCACGGTTGGTTGGTAAAGAGTGGACTTTGTTCAAATATTAAGGATGGCTTCAAGAAACAAGGAAATCACATAAACATGTAACATCTTATAAAACTTAATTCCTCCTTAGTTAAAAAACCATTAACTTGATTGTTTTAAATTAAAATGAAAGATTGTTAAAGGTACACATAGCTGTCAGCTTTGTTGCAGTCTCAATAGAACAAAAATCTTTCCCTTCAATTTCGATCCACTGGTTTCACTGTCTAAGCTAAAAATTGAACCTTATCACTTTCCCTTTGTGGTTCAGTATAAAGAATTAAGTGTGGATGATAAGAAGAGATAAGGCCTTCAAACTATCAAGCCCTCAAGCACAGACAATGCAATGCAATGCGTGACTCATGTACATGCAAACTGTTACGTGGCTAGATTGAAAATCAGCATAATACTATGTCAGTGTACAAAGCCCAATTAGTTCTTAAACTATCACTAATTCTGGCTCTAACTCATGGCCTTCACAATCCACTACAAACTTAAAGCTGTGAAATCACTCCATACTTACCCAGTCTCATCTCCAATGCATGGAACCATCAGTCACTGTCTGCTGAGCAGGAAGGCACAAGAAGAGGAACAGGAACAGCTTGAGATCAGCTCTGACACAACAATCACGAGGAGCAAAGGATGGAGGTAATCACACAGCCAAATGAAAATCGAAGCTTCGGCTGGTTAAAGCAGACCCTTAATTGGCTCGTCAGCTTCTGCAATCTCCAATGTCTGGCCCTTCTTCTAATCAGCTAATAGCTTGACTCTGCTCGGGTTCCTGAGTCACACCTTATGTCTGGGAACCACCAGAGAGTGAGGCTAATGACAGTGGCACTGAATCCCTTCTGAGATTACACCAATCTGGGAGGGTAAGAGAGAAGAAAATATTGAAACAAGCATATCCTACTGGTTACATCAACATAAGGTCTTTGTTGCATGGGAAATTTGGCTATCAGTATATTATCAGTCACGGTAAATTTTCTAAGTTCATGTATCACATGTGTTGAACTCTCTTATCCAATACTGTAGTTTTAGTACATTCGTTACTGAAAATGTTGTTGTTCTATTCAAATTCTAAAACAGATTTATTAATTCAGTCTAAAAAATGACAGCCTTCTAACAGTGGCCCTTTAACCTTAAAAGAACCGGGTCATCTTGGCCCATCTCGGGGGAGGGGTGTTCTGCCCCCAAGAAATCAGCATGCATGTCTTTAAAACTTGGCATGCATGTACAGAAGTTCCTTGTCATTATAAATGTGAAGTTTGAACTCAATCAGACATATGGTTTTGTTGTTACAGTCATTTGAAGTTCATGGTTACACATATGCCAGTATGCATGCATTGAGCACCATAGTGGAAAAAGTACACATTTTGTCTGACTCGTCTCTGGAAAATGCACGCTGTGCAAGAATGGTAGTTTTGATTTTGTCAAAATGACTGCTGAGGGTTATTCTAAAACTCCTAGTAGAGGCCCAACTCCTAAAAAAAAAGGCACTATCGCATATCCAAAAAACATTGAGGAGACCCTCCCTTTTAGGGTTGCCCCCCTCCCTTTTAGGGTTAACTATGATGATAATCACTGTCTGGCTCTGCCAAGTGACCTTCTGGTTTCAAACTTTAAATTGTTGTGGCTTGAACCAAGACAGACTACCACCACCCCACAGCTCAGGTGATGATGATAATGCCAGGCTCACCATAAAACCACTCATATCTCATTCATCAATCACTTCACACCATCCGGCCAAAAGCAATAAAAAGTACAATGAAATTATGCCCTGAATGAGTTGGTTTGACTGGGCCAGTTCCTGCCACCTCTCTGGCCGGGATGCATGGGGGAGGGGGACCTTTCAGTCACTCCTGATCCCCTACCAATCCTTTGTAAAAATCTCACAAATTGTGGAATGTTTTCACACCTGGTTTGACCAATCAGTCACCCATACCACTAAGCAGTGTAACCCAAACAAATTGGGCAAAAGGAAGCCTCATTTTTTATGAGGGTGGAGACCCGCCCAGCCTTGCCAGCATTATCTGTACCATATGTTTTGACTAGGAGGATTTGCAAAGAACAACATAAATAAGCATTCCAACATCTGGCTACAATGAAGGCCTTTGCTGATGAGCATACATTTATTTGAATCAAAGCCGAGTGGTAAATTGGTTTGGGGTAAAAGGTGAATGAGCCCAAGATGAGATCCAGGAAATAGTGGTCAAATGGTACTACCCTACCCTACCTTATCCCGGTGCATACTGTGTCTTTTTTATGTCATGCTTCAATCTTTATGTCTGCTGCGCTACTTTTTTGGCCTTGGGATTTCTGTGTAGTCCATGGATTTTACTTTTACAGTGACTCTTCAAAAAATACTGCTGTTGAAATGGTACTCTCTGCTTACTTGAACATGTCATGTATGCGTTGAAACTGATATTTATTGGGGGAAAAATTAATTCTGATGAATTTAATAATTCTGATTCATGCTTACATAGTGTCCTCGGTTACTGATGTTGAATGTTTATGGATTTTCCTGCAAATGTAAGTCTGGTTACTTTGTTGCCTTTTTTCTCTCATGATATTTCATTTCATTTTATTCAGAAATAATATGCTCAAAGTCTACATTCTGTAAATTTTCCAAAATCTATGAACGAAACTCACTGGCTTAAATCCTGCTGAAACTGTGAAACTACAATGTGACCTTCCAATTTCAAGTCAGAATAAATACTTGTGGCAGCATTCATCAATATAGTTATCAGAACATGGCCAATAGATCAATTCAAGCTGTCAGACTGAATTATCCCCATCTGCAAGTTACTTACATAAGTAATACCCTACCTTTTAATATATTATGATCTGTCAACTGTTGACCTCTCTCCATCAAGGAGGCCATTTCTTAAATCAATTCGAATTTGATTTCATTTTTGTCTAAACACCTGCTTCAAGTTTCCAAACAGTGTTGATGGAGGTGGCCATTAACCACAGGGTGAAGAGACTGGGTTATGACTTGTGAGTCACACTCATAATTCATTGCGGACATAGCATTTAGCTGAGCACGTTCAAGTTGCCATTGTTTCTTAACTAAATATCCTGTGTTTGCATACAATTCTATAAAGCTGTGTTGAAAATCAAACTGCCAGTGTTCTTACAGTGAATATTCGAATCAAAATAGAATCTATGCACAACATTCTCTACTGTAGTGTAGAAATTGTAAAGTAATTATTCAATGCATGCATTTAGCAATTATATCTTGTCTTTTCAAACAGGCATGCATTAGAAAAATTCATGTGGAATTGCTGTTGTACATGATGAATCCAGTAACCTGTGCAAATATTTATCTGTACTTTTGCTAGTATTACATGTACATGTAAGTCTTTTCTCCCTCAACACAATTAAATCAGTGGGTTTCAAAGTTGATACATATTTCCCTCTGTGACATTTAACTATAATGTATACAAACACAAACGGTGTAATTTCAAATTTATTAAAGTGTAAAGAGAACTTAAACATATCTGGATGTCATGACAAGGTTTATGGGAATACTCCCATTGATGCCCAATCAAGTCTGTTCTACTCTGAAACAAAAATCCCTAAAAGATTCTCTTGCATCAGAGATCTGGTCAACTTTCCAAGCTTTCTATACACGTCCATCCAATTACACTCGATCAGTTTCCCTTCTCAGCAGTGGTAAATATGTACGTGATAGTAAGGTTAATCAGCAATATCCCTTATTGATTAACTGTCAGGTTTCTTCCTCCAAAACCAAAATCCAGCAATGACATAATGCAGCATTGAGTCTGGATGAACTCTACAGTCTTCCTGCAAACTTCTATCCCCATTAGGCGAAATCAGCATTTCAACATAGCCCTAGTGTTGATGATGACAAGGTTAACAGGGATATCCCCATTGATTTCCTGTCAGGGGCCTATTCCTCCCATCCATCATCTGATGGGAAGGGATGGACAGTGTCCTCATATCCCATAAATCTTATGAAAGACGAGACCTTGGGGTGTCTGGCATTTCCCAATCCCACCCAATCACCTCTCCCTCAAATGCCCAACCATCAGCTGCTGCCTCTCAAAGTGTTTTATGCTGACGGTCGTTAATGTTTATTTTCATGTTAGTGGGAGGGAGGGGGTAATAACCTTAACAGTTAAAGACAGGGTTAACCTTGGTTGGTTCAGACTTTGGGCTCAGACTGAGAGAAGACAAATTTGCTCAGCATGAACTGCTTCAGTACAACTATAGTACAACAGATCACCAGTAAAATGGTTCATTATATATACTGTCTATGTCTGATTTGCAGCTGTTCACTGCTTAGCAGTTGTTTGCTGCTTAGCATGTAAATTTACTAAACAGTTTTCTCTGCTTGACAGCTCATCAATGAACTGTTTAAAGAATAAGCTTTCCAATTTTCTTTTTAACACAGCTTTAAAAGCATAAAAACCAATTCAATTCAGGCTATTTTTGTGGGATATTCAGACTTCTGGGTCACGGTGATTGGTTATTTATGGTTTTCTTTTCAGAGAAAGTGTAGGTGTAGTTTCCCTTTCAACCTAGAGGTGGGTTTTGCCCATTATGCTTAGGAATGCCAGTAACCAATAAATGTTCAATTATTATCATGAACTGAACATGGTCCAGTCACACTGCCCTCCTAGTCCCGGTCAAATTCTCACCCTCCTCACACATGAGCCCCGCTGTTGAACAACATGAACGAACCACAGGATGTATATGTATTATGAGTCTCGATTCATCATTGACTGATAGCATTCAGTGAGGCTCAGGCTCTCGCAGACTGCTGGGTAGGGTTGAAAAGGTAAAAGCGGAAGTGGTTGAAACATACTGGGAAATGAACCTTCACGCTGGCTGAACATCAGAAATGCACCGAGAAGTCTGGCACAATGCGACATGAATGATGAAGTAGAAGGGGGAAATATACAGAACAAAGGCTTATTTCATCATTTCTTGAGAGCTCATAATTAGATAATAGACTTTCTGAACATTTCATCCAGAACTGGATTACAGATTAACAAGATTTAAGTTCAAAAACATGACACAGCCCATGACGCGGCAACAACTCAATAACAGATACATATATATATACCTAGTAATAGTGGCGACATCTGGAATGGTCTTATCATATGCATGCCTTGTGTTAGAAAATGACTTGTGAAAGGAAAACAGTTTTAATATGCAGACGTGTTGAAGCTGCATGAAAATCAGATTTTTTGCTCCCGGATCTAAACATAAGTTTCTGTACGTATAGCACAGGTAATGACAATCTTACTCTTGTCTCCTACACTGGGAAAAAACAACTACACATTTCTACAATCAAGTATGGGAAAGTAATTGATAATATTGCATGTAATGTACACGTATCACTTAAGTTTGCTTCCATTATGTACTGGTACATGTAAATATGAGTGATAGGTGTACACTGTACAGTTGACATACATGTACATGAATGGATCAGACCACAGTTATCTAGACACTCCTTACAAGAGCACACATACATGTACCTTATCATTATAACAAAAATATGTTGCAATGATTGCAGACATTGGGAAATAGTGGGCAAATACAGTATTTTTACAGCAATCATCTGTTGTCATAATCTAATCAATTAATGTGCCCCTATCTAGATATCATGTCAGCACAGTTCCTTGGCTGTTCTCTTGTTTAACCCAGTAACTCCCAAGTGCTATGATAAGAGAGCATTACAATAGTGCTACTGAAATGATACTGGATGAATTACATACTGGTACTGTGTAATATTTGATTGGTGTTAAAGAAGGAAATGTACATATGCATAATGCAGAGTGCTTTGTCATCGTTACATTAATCTTACAAAACTCATGTACATTAACATACATGTATATGTAAAATGTTCATGACTACCGTACATGTACAACCAAAGGGTTGTGCATGCATGATTGAAAAGCACTTGACTACGACATTTGCCACTAGTTGCACAACACCGAGCAGCTATACTTTTCACAATTAGCCTGGTATTTTCCAGGGAAGCCCTGGCCCTTTTAAAGATGTGTGCACAAGCACAACACTGGCAAGTTCAATTCACACCCGCTCAAAATGTACACACATACACTTATATTGCAAATGTAAAAACAGACGTTTAAAACATCAGAAGGTGGCGCCCTGCAGATTCCCCTAGTACTCTGGTTTTGGATTAAAGAGCCATTTAAGTTTAACTTCCCATTCAATTTCTTACAGCATGTAATTTTTTTCTGAGAAACTGGTATCTTCACCTGATTGCATTTTAATTGTAGGCCATACACATGTATTCAGGAGATTACAAAGAGTGCCATTAAAGGTACTGGGCTGTCCAGAGTTTGGAAACAGAGGAGAGAAAACAAAGTGATGGTGGCCTTCAGTCTGCATTGCTATTTTTACATAAATAATAATGCATGACAAATGCCATTGGAATGTGGCAGCTGATCAATTCATTCTGTTCCCCGTGTACATAAACACACATATACTTTTACAATGTAATGAAGGGTGTGAACATGTATGTGTGCAGGTAAGCCTTTGTGTGGTCCCTGACACTGTACCATGTGATGTGGGAAAAATCTTTTAGGTTTTGCTGAGTATGTACATTAACATCCATTTGAAGTGGCTATAATTTATATAAGCAAGTGCACATATGCAGCATGCATGCAGACAGAAGTGCAGTTCTTTGAGTGGTTGGTATCTGCACAGAGCCATTAAACAGACTTGATATAAAGAATACGCGGGGATCATACATGCCTTACTAGTAATGTGGTTTATTGCATTACATGTCGTCGCTGTGGTAAACAGTACATCAGAGAGACCAAGCGTCGCCTTGGTGACTGCTTCGTGGAACACTTGCACAGTGTGCACCAACAAACACCTGGTCTCACTGTTGCGCAGCACTTTTGTGCGCCGCCACACTCTCGGTGATGTCTGCATTCTGCGGAAAGCGTCATCTGTTGTACAGCGTAAGGAACTGGAGCAGTGCGTCACTTTCGAACGCTGCATCCAGGGGGAATGAACATGGATTTTTCCGCATTCATTCAGAACTGAATCTGCTTGCCCTGAAGAAAGTACTCAGTTACCGAAAGCTCGGCAGCCACATATTCCAGAGCACTGATTTTATATTATATTCTTGTCAATATCTTGATATAAAGCTTCTGTTTGGGATAGTACATTTAATTGCCAGATTAAAAACGGACAAGATTAACAGTTACCCAATAATGGCATGTAGTGCAATCTAATGGATCCATATCAGAATCACTGGTAGTACCTGTATGGTTTATTCAAAGTCAGATATTCCTTTACATCATGGCAATTCTATTAAGGAAAAATTCTTAAATTTTATTACTTGTTCGGGAAATTTTCTGAGTAACACTAACAGACAGCAGCCCCTTACAGGTGGCCTCCTTAAACCCTACAGTCATGGTACCGGTAGTGCATGCATGTCACTGCACAAAGGTCCCTTGGCTGGTGTAAGATACATGTAATTAAAACATTCCCTAGCAACCAGTGTACTAATGAGATGAGTAATGATCTCTTGCATACCACATGTGACTAAACTTGGCTGGACTCCATTCTGTCTCTACTTCATTCAAGCACCAGCAGCAATCGACTCTAAAGCATATGAGCAAGAGACAGTAGACTTCTCTCAAGCATGTTGTTATTCTTACTGTGGGCCCAAACACGGAGGAGTATTATTCCTCCATGGTTCAAATGAACATGGGAGTAGGCTTGATGAAAGATGGTATGATTATAGGACAGGTGGATATACTGACATGACTGGCCACTAGTCAATCTGTTTCTTGAGAATGTAGTTGGAAATCAAGTCTTCCTCTTCTTTGCCTTCAAGGTGCTAGGCACCAGAACATAAGCTGAGACAGGACCCTACGTTTACTTTAAGGAGCAACCTGCCCCATGAAACTAGTGGTGTAAGGGTACATGGGTATTCTTTAATACTGAATACTTAGAGTGTTTCTGCTTTTTCAGGTTAGGAAAAGATGTATTAATGCAAGCACTTAACACAGTGAAATTGCAGGATGCCATCTGCTTCCATCCGAATCTTTACAGAGCCATGTATTAACCATAAGGGAGACTTGAGTCAAGTTTAGCGACATTTGGAGAGTATATGTCTGGAAGCATCTCACATCTGGAACAGGGGCTATGGAAAACATTCAGCAGGCCCAAATTAGAAATCTGGGCCAACCGCTCAAGATGCCAAGAGGGAAGATAATAAAATCTCAAGCACTGGAAATGAAATTCCAACTGGCTCTGAAGGGTTGCGTTCTTCTAATGTCAATGTGCAGTAATGAAAGAATTTCTTTCACGTTGTCATAAATAACAGGAATTTGCCGTAATTCAAAATGAAGCAAATCAACACAACATGACAGTTTTCATGGGCATTTAACGCTTGGGAAAAAAATTATGGTTCTTCTTTTTAAATACCGGTACTATTTAAAATCAGAATTGTAAAAAGCCCAATGGAATTAGTTACAGCAACAAGTAAAGTCGTTTCATCAAA
>NW_019091462.1:615246-670358 GCF_001949145.1 Acanthaster planci
CTACTACCAGTTCGGCATGTACATGTAGATGTCCATGATTGATTCAAACTTTCCAAGTTAATTATTTCCCTTGAAATATGAGCATGCTGGTGGCTCTTTAATGGTACAAATATTCAGAAATGTCCAAATTAGGATCCACTGTCATCCGTGCACGATCTGCATTGTTCCTTGTGTTACAACCCATTCGAGGGAATCCTTTTAAGCACAATCTCCATAGCTGAACATGGATCAATTTCAAATTCCTCCTGATGTTAAAAGAAGAGAGCTGATGACTAAAACACATGCCGAGTTCCCATGCTGGTTGACTGGGTCAACCTACCCAATAGTAACATGTACAGCATATATGAATCTCATACAAAGACAAAATAAAGCAATGATCTCAGTGATCTAAACAGACTGATGGTATAGTGATATGAGTTGAGAAGTGTATCAAATGTGGAAAGGTCACATTTCGTACATGCTTTAACAACCAATGCTAAACCCATCCATAACACTTTTTCCCCTTTTTTCTAAAGATGATCCCATAACTTTGAAAACAATTATATGCTGGTATTGTACTGCTCGTCAGATCACTGCAGAGATATATCACTGACTTTGGCATAGATGTGTCGGTCCTTCAAAGAGAATACCCCACTACGAGATTTTGAGTTGAGAGACTACACACAGCTCTCATGCTGGTTGGCCTCCTAACGTTCCACTGATAGTGATACTTCACTTCTACGCACAGCACATGTAGGCCGGTACAGTTTGAAACAAACTCACAGTATACATGTAGTACGAGGTGTTTGTACAGCAACTGACAGATATCTTAACAGACAAATATATTGCTCTTGTACTGTGCGATACTGTCTTTAAAGGCTAGAGCCATGCAGATACATGAATGATGGTGATGAGGAGACATGGGGGATGTGTAGACCCCCTAGGGCTTGTTATCTTACCCCTTACATGTCCTGTGAAAACAGGAAGGTGAAATGGCTGAGGGGATATATAGCATGAAGGGGGTGATGAGCACCATGAAGGCTTGACAACTTGCAGCTGTGCTTGGGAATGTCTGAGACAAGATTTCCTGCATGCAGGAAAATGAGGCTTGAAAGTACCTGTAAAGTGATGCGCTGTGTGCAGTGATGCAGAAAATCATCATACATTTGCACTGTAATGAATGCACGATCACTTTGAGGATTTGTGCATATTACATGCTGATGAGGACCTCTTTGTGGTGAGGACCGTCCAGAAAACATACATGTCCAAGAGAAATGTAGAAATATCAGAGTTATTTATTTCAATGTTAGATGAAAAGAACATACTAAATGTATGTGAATTGAATAACCCTAAGAGGCCATAACATTCACTGTATAAAAGGCCTATGATCTGATACATCTTACACACATGGTGAACACCTATAGCATACATGAATTAAAAAAACTTTCATGGATAATGCACTGCTCCACTGGGTACCTGCAAAACAAAATGGAATTGATACAGGTAGATGGGGAAAGTACATGTTATTAGTGGATTAAATATGCATGGAACGTAAAGTGTAATGAAATGTAAACAAAGTGCAACTATGAGTCACTGAGCAGCAGAGCACTTATATACATGTAAGTAACATTTTATTATGAAAACTGTCTGTCGGTTGGGTGTTGAAGCATTCAGATACAAACCTTAAGTTAATCAGTAATTCAGGTACCAGTACTCTATCTGTAGGATAGGTCGTGTTTTCAACTGTTTAATAAAAAGGAATTTGCATCAAAAAGGACACTCCTTCATACCAGGTTACATTTTCTCAATACATCTCAATTATACATGGAAACTGTGTAACGATATACCTTACCAGAATATGGAAAATTGTCATGCAGGGCTAAGATATTCAAATACCTGGTCCCGTGTGGTAGGTAGTGTCAGACAAATTAGTGCCTGCATATTACTAAGCACACATGTTATGGGGGATGTAACTTTCGGTCAGAATATGTATCGCTTTCCCTCATATCTAATAGCATGACATTTGTCCCCTCTCCCTGTCATCTGCCAATCAGCTGTGAATCTCATTCATTCATTGTCGTGATAAAAACACCAGTCTAACATTCGCTGACCAGAGTAGTTTGTGTCAGAATGGCAACAAATGCATTTTATTATGGATGAAATGGGTCCTCTAAATATTGATTGTTGCTTGCCTTAGAACCAGAGCTCTTCCATCTTAAATATGTTTATGTTGAAAAGAATGGGAAAGAAAAGAAAGCTTTTATATCAGAACTTGCATTTGCCATACACACTGCTCAAAATGTTAAGGAAAACATTTTGTTTTGAGTATACTTTTTTAATATGAGATATTTTACTGCTGAGAATGTGCATTTAATGTTCTGAAACATTTTTAAAATATTTTATATCAGTGAGAACACCATCTGGACAAACAAAAAATGAAAGAACTAGACCCCACTCATTGCTTGGAACAAAATTACAAGTTAAAAAAAAAACTGGTCCTTAACCTTTTTTTTTAGTAGTATATTATTCATACTGTGCTTTAAGTAGACAAATTTTGCCTACGATCTCCCACTTATTTCCGTGGTTTTCATAAAGTTAAATATGGTTGCTTTATTGGTTAGTTCATGTAGGCAGTTTTCCAGCTTAATTTGTATGCCCACCTCCATATTATGGAAATACTGTAATCTTAAACCAGTCAGATCAAGGGAAAGGTGTTAGCCTGGGGCACTCCTTGGGTACTTCTACTGTGCGCCAAGGACATGCAGAGCATGAACCCAGAATCATGAATATCTTGTTAATCATCCAATATTCTCCCTACCTACACAAAGCATTTTCCTTCCTCCCTCCATGGTACCCCTTTCGTAAGTGGAGATGCTTTGACAGGTGTGGCTATTTATTTGCCTTACAAAGTGGAGTGTTTAACTACCAAGAGTGTTTCTGTCAACTCAGGGATGATTAACCCTTTCCAGTCAAGACATTTTAATTATATTTATTTCTCACCCCAACCAGTCAGGCCAGGGCTTGTCCCACACCCAAGGAGATCCTCCATGTGTCCTTCATGCATCATTTGTTTGATCTCAGCTGGACCAGGGCCACACTCCATATGGCAACCTTGGGCTGGTGTTGGGCCAGCTTTGCTCTGAGTAATACGCTATGCTGTGAGTACACAATGCATATGTAGCAATGCAAAGACAGCCTGAGAGCTTTAATAAAAATCTGCAGGGTGTGAGGCCCTACATCCTCTTCTTCTTGCAAACTGTCAGGGGACCGTTGGCATTCCCAAGACAAATGACTCCTCTGCAAACAAGAAAGGGGGACCTGGTGAGATGATATGATGGGATCTCTTTAGGCTGGACTCTTGTTCAATGCCACTTTAATTTGACCTTTGATATTTTGATGGCCCTTTCAGGAACTTAACAAAATATAATGATAGTTGCAAAATTTTTGTGATGACCTCCTGGGCAGCCATTGTACAGGTACTACTTTAGGCAGTATTTGTTACATACTACAATGCATATTCTACCTACTGTACAAATTCAATTCATCCACAACCTCAAACACGTTTCCTTTATTAACGATTGACATGCATTCATATGTGCAACTGTACACACTTCTTTAAGAGAAAGACAACAACATTTGACTGCCATGACTCTTGGGTTAAATTTAAACCATTAAAATGACTACTTAAACTTATAATTTTTCAAGTATGCATTTTTTAGGTGTGCATAAGTTAGCCTTGAGTGTACATGTCTTTTTTACATGTTCATGTGTATATATACACACCCCTGGCTCCAACTTCTTATACCGTAACATGTAAGTTATTTGAAGCACACTGATAGCATATATGCTATGTAATGGCCAACTGACAAAACACAGCATTGGAATGCATTGTAATGTACCAGCTGCTGGCCTGCAAAGTATATTCCAAGCCAAAATTTCCAGGTATTTAGTATCAAGTCATGTAGAGCTCTAGGGCAAGTGCTACCGTATCTTCCAATGAGGAAGGGGGCATGGCAGGAGGGAGATACATGTACATACTGTCCCTCACTGGCAGGGGATAGCCATGGGGGAGGGCTGTGCCTCCCACAAAATCCCAGTGCCCCCAAGTGCCCCACCCCACTAAAAAAAAACGGATGAATGGATATTGTACAAGGCTAACAACACCATGCCCCCAGAAAACCATACCACTGAAAGCTGGTGCCCCCCCATAAGATGCCGGTGTCCCCTTGCACCCCCCTCTCTAGTAATATCCTAGCTATACCACTGCTGTCCCTGTAAACTTGTACATGTATGTTGCAAACTCTCATATGTACCCTCACCAATCACTTTCAAGTCTTTCAAATTGCAATGTATAACTGAATATGACCCCCTGCAAGCTGTGCTGCCAATCTTCCATAACATGTACATTCACCATATGTACACTGTAAACCTTTCCCCAGAAATAATATTAGAGAAGGAAGCTGAAAATTCAATGTCATTTTGAGCTTCATCTCCAGAAAGGATAATTTCAGTGATTCACAACAAATGTGGAACAGAAACCACAAACACCAAGATTCCTTACTTGTTCAAATTTTAATGGAGCATGAAGCACCTAGCTCTGCCTCTAGATTTGTTGACTAGTCCATAGACAGTCAGATTTTGTCATACCCTTTTTGCTGGAATTTACCAGCCTGGCACTGAGAAAGGCATACTGGTGTTAAATTTTTTTGTCCAGGTTTTGACATTGGAGAGTCAGTTAGCCATTAACTACGGAGGTAAGAAAATACAACAATGTTTTTGATGTGAGGAAATCAAAATCTGCACTCAGGGATACAATACTGTATATTGCATGTACGAGGGTACATGTACCAATAATGTGCTTATGTGCTCTGCACAGTGGCAGTTGCAAAAATAAACAAACCATTGACCAACTCCAAGTCAAATCTACTACTCTGCCCCAATTTTGGGGCCAAATTAAGAAGAGATTGATTCCCTTCTTGTGCCTCCCCCATGATTCCCACACTGCCCCCAAGGCAAGAGAGTCAACACCCGTTCAGGTTCCAGGTTTGAAGTTACTCTCTGTAATGAGATACTTCCAAGCCCTGGGCAATCCATGCTTTCAACACTTTCAAAATCGTTTCCTCAAAATGGTTAAATATAGTCCTTCAAGGTATGACAAATTGTGGGTCTAAGCAGGTGGCTTGAGAAATAATTGAGTTGCAAAGTGTCCTGGAGTTACCCAGCTCATTCAAATCTGTGAAATAAAAAACTGAGTTACAATGTACAATGGACTACAGTTTATCCATGTACTGTACATGTACAGTGTACCAGTATAGACTCTCACCGCAGTTCTACATTTGTACTGCATGTAGTAGGTCACTGCAATGTCAAGGGTTCCTTATATGAATGCACACACAAACGATTTGTATGACTACCCTGTACATACAGCTGTTGACAAATTGCGAATCAAAGAGTAAATATTTGACTAATTAGCTCTTACAGGGGGAAAAAAGTCTTCACAATTCCACGCGAATGACCATTTCTCACCTCAATTTGCTCAAGCTGAACTTACTTGACCTTGATTTTTCCTTTTTTGATTTTACATGTACTTTTACATACATGGTATCTGAATTGAAAAATGAATTACTCCTTGGACATCCTATGGGAGTGAGTCAGTTACATACATGCATGTACAATATTGAGAAAGATCTAATAAATGCATATTTTGATAGCATGGAATATGCTGAAAGACAGTGGACAGATAGGATAAAATTCAGGATACAAATGAGATTGATGGAATAAAAAAATCAAAAGCCCACGTATGCCCTTTCCATATCAAGACATACACATGGAACATTATGGGACTACATGTACATGTACATTCAATTTACAGTGATGCATGTATCTGTGTACACTTAAATAATTAACCATTCCTGATTGCCCAAGCCACAAGTCACATTAATGTGATGCAGGGAAAGTTAGTTACAGGTTCTGCTGTGCAAACCTCCCATGAGACGTTGATCAATGGAACTTGGAAGGCAGGAAATGAGTGGTATGCCCAACGAGCCAAGGGAGCAATCACACACACAATGGTAAGGCAAATAGGAGACCTGCTCCTTGCTTGGTACATGGATGTAATCTACAGGGCTAAATACAGTCATGCTGTGTCTGGTTGCACGTACAGCTAACATGCAAGCCGTATTACCAGTGCAGTAATGGCCAGGATAATCAGGACTCGGGCGTGCATATTCTCCTGATACTCCAATTTAAAAGGTGTGCATTATTTCTGCACTGATAGGCCATTCCAGTCCTTGATTTTACCTGTTGCACATAAAACAGTTTAACTTATTTGTACATATACATTGCATTAACAATGCACTTGGATGTACGCAGCTGTTGATTATTTGCCATGTGCTTTGTCAATTTTACTAGGCATTCTTCATATGCATAACACTAACTGAAATTAGAGATGTGTATGTATGAATATAACTTACAAATCTGCTCTGAAGAAACCAATATATCCGTAGACTGAACTCATTAATGAAATTTTCCATTAGAGACAATGTCATACATCTTAGTCAGTTTCGTAAATTCATATTTGAAAAGACCCAGCAATGGGAATAAGAGTGCTCCTGAGTCTGCAAAATGTGATTCTGTAACAAACATATACATCAGTATACATGTACGACATACTGTAAAATGTATGCTCAGTTCCTATTACAGTAACTCTATAGAGCCTGAAAGTTGACCCCTGATGGCGTGCTTCCGGAACCCTTGGATAGGAAAAATAACGTGCAAAGATTTCAGAATTTGTAATGTTGTTTGTTTACTTTCTTCTTTAAAAAAATCCAACTTGGAAAAAGGGCTTTGAAAACTATTTGTACATGTAAGTATATCAATTTATAGAAACTAAAAAATTATCTGACCTAAAAGAGAAATATCTTGCCAAAAATTGACCCATCACTTCCGAAAGTCTAAAATACACGAAGAACAGTACAATACGGCAGTCTCATATGCAGATGATTATTTACGGTTTGAAATTTTGTGGTAGTCTGTTGGTAAAAACCGAAATAAAAATATATCAAAATATTTTGCATGTTTGATAATTTATAAGGTAATAAACATAAGGCAATATTCTTCTTTTAATATTTTATCTAACCTTTGCTGACAACAACTGCGTGATGTCAACTCAACGGAATCTGGAACCCATTGACTGCAGGTAGGTAAATCTTTGCAAAGTCGTACAATCTCGTTTGCAAGAAAGCATGGCAAGTGAAAAAAAACATGCATGAACACAGAGACCTAGGTATGATATTACTGGAAGTGACTTTTCCAAAATATTACTTGAGGAAGACAAAGGTAAAATTCCAACATGAGTGTTTCATGGGGTGGTTTCAGAAAGGAATTATTTTTCCAAAAATTACTGAACGTGATCAGACGGCCCAATATAAAATCCCCATAGGCAGACCGCGCGAAGGTTCCGGAAGCCCACTGAGTGACCTTTTACTTTTAGGCTCTATTATAGCAGTATCAGAAATTGTGAATTTTGCATTGCCAGTGAGTTCCCAGTCGGCAACATTCGTCTGAGTAATCAATAACTTATGGCCTGAGGATTAGTTCTATATTAAAACACAGTGAAAAATTTTGTAAGTTTTTGTAAGCTTTGATAATGTTAATAAAAGATGTAATTTGTCCGGAATTTTTAAATTTTCCTTCACCGTGTCAGCCAGTCCCTTCCGTCTATCTCTTAAACTGTTATTTCTAACGCCACCCTGCCCTTGGATATCCGTTGCTAGGTTCCCATACGTCCATTCTGAAATGGTCAAAGGTGTCTAAAGACATATTTTAACTGCAAAAGTGCCCTTTTTTTGGAGTCAAAATAAGGGCTTCTACGCTGAAAAGCTTTTTGCATGCGTAAAGCGTGCCCCCAATCTCCATCACAATAGGCTTGTATCAATCGTACTTTTACTCTCCGGGGCAACTAATAGCGAATAATTACATCGGCATTATTGTCACAATTTTTCTTGCTTTTCTTATAGAATCTGCAAGGGATGTTCAGTATTTCTAACATTAATTTTGAATAAAAATAGTTAAGGTTTAAAGAGATTCTCATTAGATTCTGAATTCTAAAAATTATTGGAGAATTATAAGTCAGAAAGAAGACATTTTTAACAATTGTTTCAGAAATCAATGAAAAAGTGAGTCCCCCTAGAAAATGAAATTTGCGATACCCACATATTTATTATTCCTTCGCGACACACCAATTTAAGTGATAAGATGAATGTCAAAGTTGTTGCTGCATTTCAGTTTGGGGTACAAAAGTTAGGGGGAAACAAAAGTGGTCATTCCTTGCCAGATTAATATGCATAAGGTGATGCAGTGCAATTTTTCCCATCTCATTCTCTCGGCGTATGGCATCTTTAAGGAGAACACTGGAAAAAATTGAATCAGTTACAGGTAACATGGAACATTATTACAAAATGACACTATTTTGTTTCCTCTGAAAACAAACTCTTTGACCGTACTTCCCTTTCGTAAAGAATTTTTCGAAGCTGTGAATTAAAACAGCCAATTGACGGACGACAGAATTATCTGCAAATTATGCAATAAGATCACAGATCCGCACAGATCAACGACCATGACGCGTCGACGACACGACGTCGAATCAGTACTGACTGAACAAAAAGCTCAACAGAATGAAGTGATTAAACAAGGAGATAACTTACCCTATTAAAGAACAATATGGTTGACAGTCGATACATGAACTCACTAAAAGATCGCCAAATCCCTAGCGATTTCTTAAACAGATGACGCGATTCCTGCTGACCAGCGGTGCTGCACTGTGCACACACCCCCTAGACGTCCGGACGTGTCTAGTCGAGTCTGTAGCTGTCAAATGACGCCCTCAGGAGGCCAACTTTTTTTAGGCCTAGCACTGATTTATTTCATTCGCATCATCACGAACTCAACATTTGGCAGTCTGTGGTCAAAGTTACAACTTAAGTTCCCTGCATGCAGACATTTTGAGGTTTATTATAAGCGGTATATTGCACTCCCTTTCAGGTCATATATATAAAAAAAAAAGAATTTTGCAAAATGAGTTCTTTTTCAAGCCGTGCTGTCGGTGCAATTGTTGGAGGCATCATCGCCGATGCAGCAGGTATGTGCACGCAGTTGCATAATCATAATGCTAGATTTTGCACTTGTTCCGGGTGGATTTCTCGCTATTTCGCGCAGTTCACGTTCATTCGGCTTTGTAGGTGTTGTAGTGCATGTGTTTGTGTGTACGTCGGGTCCTAGCCGTGTAGTATATAAGAAGAGTAGGACGATACATGAGATATGGCATTTCTCCCTTTCTCAGCATGCTCAGTGTCTTTTATTGAAGTTTTCAAGGCAAGTTAGAACACTTAAATTAGGTGCGTAACACATGAACTTTCCTTTAAAATGAAACCAAAGGAAATGCCCTGGCACTTCCTTTTTATGACATCACAATGTCTGTTACCGTATAGTTGCCAGGTCCCTTATTTTGCCACTTAACAAACCAATCCAACTTGATTTTAGAATATTTGCAAAATTAGGGATGTGGTGACTATATGGTCACAGATATATTCCCAAGTTTTGGTATGTCATATATGGGAGCATTTCTAGAGCTGTTGTTTGGTTACAATGCAGTCAATAGTTCTTCTTCCTTTTATTTGGATAATTATTTTTGCTCTTTGCCAAGTAGACACAAATTGCAGCTTTGCCTTTTCAAGACGTAACAAGTGAATGAAATTCTTATTATCTGGGCCAATTTTCTTTCCAAAAGGGTAAATTAATAGAAACATTTTCCAACATGTACTTGTGTCAATTATTGAGCTACAGGTACCAGTACTTGAATGACTATCCCAAAAACCAAAGCTGACATTACCTGCATATGACCAGTTTTAGCCAGTTTGGATGACCATTTGAAAATTTCATTAGATTTTTCTCAGAAAATAAGCAATTACATGTATGCATGCATGTAGTACCATCTACAATATTCAAAGTGGTTCCTGTTACATGTACTTTGTGGATCCAAACTAATTTTGGTTGGCCCAGTTTTTTCCAGATGATCTAGACTAAAGTTTGTCCACTCAGTCCCTGTTGAGGAGTTGTTACTGACAAACACTTACACCAGCTGGTGACCAGCCTTTCATGTACAGGACCGATATTTGCAAACTACTTGATTTTTAGCATTCTCTAAAGAATGTGGGAAGAGTTTGTTTTGTTCGTGATAAGACCTGGCCAAATGCCAACTCCAATCACTGTAGTACTTAGCCTTAAGAAATCAATTTTCATTCTTCTCCACACTGTGCATTCAGCGTGAAATCAAATGAGAATTTTATTACCCAGTGTAATTACCCGGTACGCAAGTGAAGTTGGATGAATCATGGTTAATTTAATGTACAGTACTGTAGTTTTACAGCAGTGAATGTTATGATGTAAAGTTATTCAAGTTTCTCATCTTTCACCATTCTTCTTCCATCACAATTTTTCTTTTTCTGACAAGTTTGATGCTGCTGGTATATGTTTGTATTGCGTTCCTGACCAGTGAGTTCTGTATGTCCAACCAGCATTAGCAAAGTATGAAAAGAAATACGTGAAACTGTGGAGGCTAGAAAATTATTTAAAAAATTGCCATCGCCTTGGTTAAGTCATAGAGACTAGAGTGCTGGTCAAAATGCATTCATGCATTATTCATCTGCTTCAAAAACTGCCTGTAGAAACTGCCTATAGTACCTGTGCATTATACTCCACACAATATGTTTCCAAGGCACTTTACCTTCTCTCATAGTAGCTAGAATGCTGTGTCATACCCATTCACACATGGTTACCAAACCGGAACCAGACTCAAAGGGAGACAAGGCCAGAATCTAGGTGTGGAATTTTTTTCCCAATTCTTTTATATCAGAAACCTTTCAGGAGGCCATTTTTTCAGTAAATTTGCACTGTTTATGTGTAGTTATAATCTTCAAAAAAGTACAATTATAGGATTGCCAAGACCTGAATTGTGTGCTATCTTGATTGCTACATGTAGGTACATGTAGCTGCAGTGTAACTGGTGAAAACCAGTACAGGGCAGGTACATCCATGATTCTGTATAATTAATTGGATGTTCTGCTGGCGTGAATATTTACTAGCACCATCTGGCCTTCATGTTTAGTACATGTGATTTCATCTTACTCACTAAACTACATGTACAGTTAGCGTAATCTTGGTTAAAAGGAATTTTTAATGCAGAAGCTGCATTCATTAAAGGTTCTGTACATGTACCTGGATGTGCCAGGTACATGTACTGACCAGTACATGTGTGTTCATAATGTGGCTTTGTTGTACAAGCAAGGAACATGTTTATTATAAATGAAAAGGGCTTTGATCCAGGGGTGCATACACCTAGACATGGCAATGAGTTGAAAGTTTAAAGATGAAAATATTTAACAAGTTTAGAAGATTAACTTACTCAGTGACATGCAAGGTTCAGCCATAATTGTGTTTTCATTCACTCATAATGGTTTATTTAAAACATTCAAATCTCGTGGCACTAGGCTGAATTGCAGTGGACACATTTAATATTATATGAATAAAAAATGTAAACATAAATCATTCATCGCATTAAAACTGCAGGAGGTTGTTCTATCTACTTACACAATGTAAAACGTTTAAGATTAGGGAAAAACCTTTAAAATTGCCTGTAAAATTACGAGAAAAGAGGTATGAAAGCGTATAAAGATTAAGTAAAAATTTATGAAAATTTATAAAAATTAAAAAATTGTCGCAATTTATTAATGAGGGGAACAGTGTTGCATTTGTCCCATAAAACTACAGATGTCATTTTACCATTCCCTCCCTCTTTACCTACACCTCTCTCATGCCCCCTCTATCCCCCATGAACCTCCTTTTCCATCTTTACAGTTTACCAGCATAAAGTCTGAATTCACATACACATATAGCTTATCATAGACACAGTGAATATATACATGGACATTTTTGTTCCTGTTCTGGACCTATGTGTACCCTTCAAATGGCACGTATGGACTGATGAATCATTTAATTAGGCATGGCTTTCTGGAGGTCTGTGGCGCCATAAGGTGTAGGAGTGCTTGCTTACCCTATATGTGACCCACTCTGTGAAAATGAGTCTTAAGTCTCCAAAGTCACCTTGGAGTAAAAAGTCCTTTAGAATAATTTCGCACAGTGTAAAGCAATAGGACCTCACAGCATTTTTCACCATGGAGTATCCACTTTCATCAGGATGCCAAACTGAGTAATACATGTACTTCAAAACAAAAACCTCAATTTGCTCTTTCCAATACAAATGAAACTCAAAAAGTGGCTCTGGCGACTTATGACTCATTTTCACAGAGTGGGTCACATATGTAGCTTGGTATTTTCCATTGAGTAGTTTCTAGCCTATAGTACATGTACATCTATGCCACTAGTTAATGAGAGTGCCATCATCAAATATGTATGCACGCTACATCAAATAGAAGAGTGGAAATGGCATCTGTGCTGCTTGAATTCAGTCCAGTTTATTACTGTCTTACTGTCTTCATGTCTTAATGATAATTCTCAATATACTCACTTTGATCATTCCTCCATGCTTTAATTCAAACAAAATGTGCATACAACCTTCTTTTTCAGTTTGCTTTTTTATGCATCCCAATTTGACATTTTAACCACCAAGTTTTTCACATTTATAGTTTTTTAATGAAACTATCAATGCATTCTCATGAAATTGTAAAAGCCAGCATGTGTGTAAGTTTGTTCGATGGTTTACTGTTGTCGCAATTTATTAATGAGTTGCAACTCAACAAAAGACTTACAACATGTCCTGTTCTAAATAGATTGTATTGTGATTCCCTGTGGAGCTTTTTGGGAGATTTTTATCTAGTTGCAAACTTCCAGCTGAGAGTTTGTTGCATCACACACACAATTGGACCACTCTCTGTTTAGTGGCCCTTCCATGCTCAACTGTTCCATTTATTTTACACAATACACACTTTGTACCAAACCTTCAATCAAGTTCAATTTTATGAATTTGATCATAAGAAGTATCTGATGGTCAACAGAAGAATGTTGTGGCTTGCCTCCCGGCCAGGCATTTCTTCAAGTGGGGTGACCTGCTTTGATGTACATGTAAGTTATTGATTGTGATCGAAGTGTTAAAGTGTATGGTTAAAGTAAACTGGTAAAAATATTTCACTGCTGATTTATGAGTGTTCGCAATTGTAGTATTGCTCATTCTTGGTTTAACTTCCCTCTGAAGCCTTGAGGACAGCAACAATCCCCATTTTTAATCACATGGAGATTCTAGGGTTCAGAAATTCAGGAAGTTGAGGAAGTTGCAGCTTCCCTAGTATTGGCATTGATGTATGTGTGTGTAACAGCAGTGAAGAGTGACTGGCACAAAGGTGCAAGTATGTACATGTACATGTACTGTACACTGAAGTTTAGTGGGGTTGTCAATCACTTTTGTGAAAATTTGCCTTCCTCATACAAGAGATATTATTTGGCTGAGTAAATTATGGTGCTTATCGGAATCTACGTGGGTTTCCACCAGAATGTTACTTCTGTTCACTAGCAGTCCATTGTGGGAGCTGTACATGCATGTGAGCGTTTCTCATCAGTGATTAAATATCGTTGCCTCATCCAACTCATTGATTGCACCCTCTTCAGACAGAGTCTTAGCACTGAATGACATGATGACGCTAACGGAACTGACTAATGGGACTGATTTACCCCCTAGGCTCCAAACCCCCTGGAGTAAACATGGTATCAAATGCATGACATTTCCATATCAAATCTTCCAGTGGCCTTCCACGTGCAGTGAATTAGAGATGTTGTCCATCCCGAACAGAATCCTGTATTCTGCTTCTGGAAAATTTTAGTTCACTCGTTTATGAAACAGACATTGTGATACACTGTGTATGTAGTTAGTGGTACTTGTTTAGTTCCACCGCCTCCATGGTGCCACATGCAGAAAATACCCCAAATTAGGTTTTATAGTTGAATGCTGGGTTTTCAGAGCCCACATATTCAAAACATTATATACTTTGCTAACTACACATACAACAAAGCTGTGACTGTCTTGTTGAAGGATTGGGGATGTCTGTTGTTGGAAAGGGATAGGATACTGGTACAAGTAGTTTCTACATGTATGTGTAAAAAGCATCCACAGTGTACATGTACATTTCCCATTCTTACTTTTAGTTGTCTTAAAGGGAAGAAGTTAAACACAATGTGTTTCCCAAAAAGTTGGTGAGTGAGTGAGTTTTTGAAATTATGCAGTTGGTTTTGTAAAGTTTAAATAAATTCTCTAAAAATGTGATGTTCTTGTACCTGATGACTATTTAAAATGTTCTTGGCAGTCCTGTCATCAAGAGTTTACGTATTTCTCCTCTCAGAACAGCCCACCAGCAATCTCTGTGTGGCGAATGACTGATATTACAATGATAAGCCCCATAATTCTCTACCCACTGTGGCATGCCAAAGATGCATTCCGGCAAGTCTTGGATTGAAAATTACAAATGGGTGACTCTGCAAAAGGCCGTGTAGGTCTACTGGAAACACCAGGGATCTGAGATAATTAACTTATGACCCATTAAAGAAAAAGTACACAACATCCGTCACCTTCTTTTTGGAGCAGAAACACTGTGCATTTGGTTATCTCACAGATTGTCCATGGTTACTTTTAGAAAGAGAATTGATCTTATGGGTCTGTTGACTACAGCAGTGACTACTGCAAGCTGTTGACTGTTGTTTGCAAATACGGAGTGAATGGCTTGTTATTGATGTGCTTCTATATAGTCTCGATACTGCATTCCGATGTTGGTTGGAAATGATCTTATTGCAGTAACAGAAGAAAATAAAGAAATAAATAAATTGATGGAAAACAGCAACAACACAAAAAAATCCATTTTTAGGCATTCTTCTTATCCTGTGTGCAAAATTCTTCCAGTTTTCTCTCGTTTTCTTAAATAGATTTTCTGAAGTTTCCTGTGGTCAACTACTTAAGAATATATTTACATCATCTTGATTTCATTTGATGTTTATTTGGTTGAGTTATTAGTCAATCAATATGTCTGTACTTGTCTGATATTTGAGTCGGTTGGGTTTCAGATGTCTGGGATAAATCCATTAGGAGGAGATGCAGAAAAGAGATGAAGAATCTAGGGCATCTGCATGTGATGACCAAAACAGATTTGGCTTATACCAGTTCATACTGTAAAAAGATCTGGGATTCTTCTGCTGGCCGTAAATGTCAAGGTGGTCATATGTTTCAAAGTTTTTTCATGTAATGTACATTTGAAGTACATGTAACTTTCCAGGGATGCAGATGATGAGTTAAGCATGAGATTTTTGCTTCAATTTTTTTAGTTGGGCTGAAGTACCGGTACATGCATAGTATATGGATGATATGAACATAATTCATGTGTGTTCATTTGAAATTTCTTGAGAGGTCTTAATGAGGGTGGCAAGCAGATAAAGGGACCTTTTTAAAAATAAGTGATTCACACATGCATTTCCCAAAGCCCCACAGGGTAAGTGGTTTCACTGCAAAAATCTCATTTATGAGCTATTCTGTTTGATTTCAAGAAGTACCGCATATACATGTACAGTATATGATAGTTGCCACAAAGAGAGATGAAAAATTGAAATACTGAATTACATGAAAACATGCATTAAATTTAAATTTGGAATGCTGTTTATCCAGCTTAAGTGTGTACATTTACATGCCATGGCTTCGTAAGCACATCATTTTTTTAAGCATACTTCCCTGTGGCAACAGCATGTTTACTTTTTGCCTCCTTGAGAGAAGAGGAGTCAGCTATGGGTGGGACTTCCCATTTTGCTTTGAATGTCGGCTGTACTTTCACTGTTCTTTAACCAGCTGCACTTTGTTCTTCCTCCATGGTAACACACACACCTCTTGTACACTAACCCAATTGAGTTACACCCCCCCCCAGTGATCATTACATTCATTATGATCATTAGCAAACACCCCCTCTGGTTGTTACCATTGTGAGGCAGTGTGATAATTTTCACACCCACCCACCTCAACAACCCCCTCTATGGAAATTACTGTTAAATTTGGCAGATTGGTGGGTGCCTTGCAGAATAATTGCAAGGCCTCCTGACTGTTGAAGGAGAATTGGGTTGCCTTTGAGTTGGTGCAAAGGAAATGAGTAGTTTGCATACAGACTGTGGAGGCTGTATATAAACCACTCGCACGAAAACAGGAGGAGATGATGATAAATACTGAGCATGTCCAAGAGCTTATGAATGAAACTATTCCAACAAAAGCATACTACAGACTGGTGATGGAAACAATTTTAAAAGGAAAAAAGGTAGTCGTGTGCACAGCACATTTTAGTATGTACATGTACATGTATGTAATTAATGCAGAAATAGAATTTTGAGGAATATCTCTATAAGGGAAAGTTAATGAATAATAACAAGAGGGAGGAATCTACCTGATTAGGGTTGCAAGTGATCCGTGTAACACCATTTCAGTCTGAAAATAGCCAGCATCTTGTCAGGAACAGGAATTCCAGGGACTCCATTTTTAAAGTCCAGGGCTTACAGTTTGTTGAGGTTGACGACTTTAAGCCTCTACAATTCCCAAAGTAAATCAAGGGCTAGGCAAGTCTGTGATTTTGTTGTGCAGGGAATGCTTCACTTCAGACTGTTCCAAGTTCACCAGGAGGGGAGCCTTGACTAATGCGTGCACAGAAGATTAAAGATGATTGGTTCATTCAAGTTGTCCTCCCCTGCTTCAGATTTCTTCTAGCCTACATGTATGCCTGCATTTGCCAGTTCATAATTTGATTGTGTATGTAGAAAAGAACAAATAAATTTCACCTTGCCCACTAATTTATCCATCTAGTATTTTATTCAGCCTTTGGACTGTGTCAAATTTTCCTCTCTTGTGTCTGCTTGTAATTATTAGCCTATTTGATGTATTATTGTACGTAGACCGTCACAGCTTCCTTTTCCAATCAACAATCTTGATACTTTTGGCTGCCTCAAATTCACGTTCCCACTGGGGAGGTAAACGCCTCCAGTGTCGTAAATTAATAATTAACTCTTGTGACATTTTGTGCACCTCTCCCCATTCCAATCTCAGACTCGAGCTACATCTGTCCTTTTGGCTCATCTCCCCTAACCCCAATCCTGTTTATTTTCTTCCGATTAATGCTCCCCTGTCTGTTACCTCCCCCCCCCGCCAATGATCTCCATTCCAAGCTCCTAGCCCGATCGGCGACAAAATTTATCTCGCATCGTAAATTCACCCATGTGCCCTTTCGCCAAAGGAGGTACAGGAGAAAGACGAGATGAGTCATCGATAAACTTGACTCGGTGCGACGGCCCACTGGCCAGCCAGAGAAAACCTTGTTTCACGCCTGTGACTTTGTGAAATCTGTTTCATCATGAGGCATTTTATTATTATTTTTCCTTTGAAATATCTGACAGTAATCTGGTTTGCACGATCCTGACACAGATTGTGAGTTTTATTAGGATGGACCGATGAAATCTTTCTCAACCTGTTTGTTTGGCTCAGGGAGTTGACAGTCAAGCTCCTGTTTGATTTGTATTCATCAAGTTGCTAGCTTGATTCATTGAGACGATTACAGCATGGACCTTTTGTTTCCAGGGCCAATAATTAAACTCTGCAATTTATGCATATGGTTGATTTACAGTGGACACGTGTATGATGGCCCATGTGGGACTGGTTCAGTATACATGTAGTTAGGCATATGGTATTCTTGTGCGAATCCTGATCAGAAAAATGAAATTTTGAGATTATCCTTCAATTAAAAACTCTTCTTTTTTCTACTGCTGAATGGTTATTGTTTTAAATTGTTTTAAAATTACAAATGAAATTTAAAACAGTCATAATCTAAATATGAATTCAGTGAAAATGTGGTTTATATTCTTATAAGTCTTGTGCTTTAGCTACATACGTGTACATGGGAAAAATTGAGAGGGATTGAATGAAGGTTAAAAAATAGATTTCCAAGTGCAGGTAACGCAACCTTGCAAAAATAAACAAATGTAACATTTTGACAGTTTGTTGCAGCCTCCTTCCAAAAGTGCAATGCCACCTTTATCTGAGATGAGCTGCTCTGTTTACGCTACTTCCAGACTTTATGCAAACAGTGAACTGTTTTGAAAACATTCATTTCTCAAGGAGTACTTGATCATGCTGATGACATTGTTGTTGGTATCATTTTAATCCCAGAAATTGTCATGATGCCAGATTTCCCAGGTGGCAGGGTAAAATGGCAGATGCAGGGGGCTTCATTTTTAAGAAGTGTGACATTGTATAGAAGGGGAAGTAAGCAAAGTGTCTATGTATGTTTATCAAACATGACTTCCCCTCACTTCAGCTAATGTCTGCAGTTTCTTGGCAACTGATTTGTCAGTATAAATTAAAAAGCACCCTTCAAAGTCTTGTGCAATTAGGAAGTTTCCTCTTTTTCTGACCTAAGAGATTCATCTCGGTGCTGTCTCCTGACATACAGTACTACTGTACTTTACACATTCACAAAATCATATCTTGTCACTGTTGTAGAAGTTTTGATAATTGTAATTCTGTCATTTCCATTTTGGTCTGGTACGTACCAACGTACCAGTAAGTGTATGTAAGACTAACTTAAACCCCCCAAGTTAGAGGTATATTATACAGTGTATTTGTAAAGGAAGCCAGCTCTTGTTTTCCGTACCCTTTTCTTTCCTTCCCCAACTCACCAAGCCCTGCATTTCATCAACCCTTCATTTTTGCTTCACTGCAGCTGATCCCATTACTCATATCTGTAACAAATATAATTATCAGCCGCCTCACCGACAAATGCCCAATATTGCTTAACTTAATTTCAGAGAAAAAAATTCATTAGGAATTTACACTTGCTTGTTACACTGTTCAAGATTAATCCTTGGGGTATTGCTCTGTTCAGACATTCTGAACTTTGTGTTACTAGATTTCTACATATACCGGTAGGATTTTTGTGAGTTCATATGTGGATAAAGAATGAAGAATCAGTGCATGTACACATATGGGTAATTTCAGAAATTAGGGGTCCTTTTTTTTTCATGTCCCTGTCACATTAGGCGTATGATTTTGTGAGTTCAGAACACATTTCCAAGAGTGATGAATTAATGCAAATTACCTGCCCAACAAATTGTAATAGTTTGAAATCAATTCTGGTGATATTTCCATGTCAAATAACAAAGGTCAGATGTAACAGGGACACAAAAATGTCAGACTTTTGGACCCCTAATTTCTGGAATTACCCATATCACTTTGACTGAGCCAGTTTATTTTCTCTATACAACTATTATTAGTAAGAGCTACCGGTACTGACACAAGTAATACTACATACACCACTTTTTGCTATCCTTTTTGTGGGGTGGGGCCATTGTAATGAAATTATTGTTGGGATATATTCAGACACTAAGAAGGGGGAGGGGGCCCAGTACCCGTAGCTCTATCCTTTACTCTTCTACTGCCAATTTTCCGCTTCATTCCCATCTCAGTTCAGTTGAACTTATTGAAACATACATGTAGTATTACAACTGCATATATTAACAAAAATAATAATAATTTATACACTTCTGAACTAGTGAAAATCAGCACAGAGCAGTACACACTTACTTGTGTGGTACTAATTGTTGAGTAAATGTTTATTAGTTGAAACTACATGTACGGGATGTACATGATATGAGAGTATGTGGGAATAAATTACAGACGGGACAACTCAGTAGGTAGAATGTTGACAAGAAATTAGTTGTTATTTTAGGGTCATGACATCACTGAATAGCCAATCCATACACGTAGCCACCCAAAATTAACACGCACACAACTGCATGGACACTATAACAAATTGCACTGCATGCATCCCCCTGTATCAATATTTCCTCTGTCTACACTACTTCAGATTCTGGACCACAAGACTCCATCCAGGCAGACAGATTATTTGACTGGGCATTGGTACAGCTGTTTGCACATCCTGTCTCTGCCCAGGCTTGGGCAAAGAATTACTCTTCAGTTGAGCTCAGCCCAGTAAATTAACATGAACCAATGCTGTAGTCCCAATCCATTCAAAGAAACTTCCTCCTGGAAATGTTGAGAGAGCCAATGTTGTGCGGTTGGTCATTGGCTCAGTTGAGCACAAAAGCTGGGGTAATCTTAATTGGCTTGACTCTTGGAAGTTTAATATTTAGCAATGTCAAAATGTTCTTGCTTTACAGTGGCATGGTTGAAAACTCAATTTTGTACAGTACACTTATATGGTCAGTATAAACACGTCTCAATGTTCAGGAATGGACAGGTTAGATGTACTCATGGTGCAGTACCTGTCAAATTGGACACTGCAGACTTTTATGCAAAACTTGACATCTTGTCAGTTTGTACAGTTTTTGCGTGATTGTAATTTGTCGCTTAACCTACCCGCTAGTTGAATCCGAGATAGATCAAACAAATTAAACTTTTAACAAATTATTGTGGTATTTGCATGCTTGACTGTGGTGCTGTAAAGTCAACTATGCTGTTTAGGTTGACCTCAATTTAAGTTTGTTGATTTGAGCATGGGGGGAAAAAAGTAGTTCTCGCCGTTTGATTTTATTAGTTAGCAGGTTTACATGTACATTTATTTGAAGTATGCAGGGTGTTTGGAGGTGCGATTCATTGTAATGAAGTAATTGTAAGTTCCTTTCTGTTTGTTCTTCCATTCATCTCTGCAGGCGTTCCTATCCACTGGATCTACAATCCAGCTGACCTTGCTGCCGTCCTAGCCAAACATGACAAGCCAGAATTCATCCCAGAAGGGCAGTCTCCTTTCTACAAAATTCCCACCGGATCCCAGAGTATATATGGTGACCAGTGTTATGTCATGCTCAAGTCCTTGGTGGAGAACAAAGGTAGGAATTTACCAACAGTGTGCTAAATACTTGTACATGTACCAGTCAAAGCCAAAGACATACCTGTAAACATGTACAGGTGCAATTCACAGTTCATTGAGATGAAGCATTTTCAATAGGAGTTTTTCTGGAAGTAATATGATCAGAAATTCTTTTGAAGATGTATCATTTAGAGTGAAAAGTCAATAAGATATTTATTTCTTTCACACACTGGTACATACATGTATATGTACTGTATGTGAGCCTACACATAAAGTTAAGTTTATAGTTAATGCTGGTTACCTTCCCCCAATTGGTGAGCTGATCTCATTGGAACGAATATCTTTCCTAATGCTTAACAGCATGATAAAGGACAAATAAAAATGAGTCCATTCTAGTGCTCCTACAGAGACATCATTTAAATTCCAGGATTCCCTATCACTGCAGTGGTTTGCAGCACAGCTCGTTATAAATGTAGTGCTGTTAGTCTAAACATTGCCAGCAAATATTGATCACCCGGACCCACTTTAGTGCACGCTGCACACTCAGGGTGTGACAGCAGTTGGGCCTGTCCTATTACCCTGCCACTAAATACATCACGACACGCTACGTTCCACTCCATGAATATAAAGCAGTTTTATCATATAGACACCCGAGGAGACAGATTCCTCGTCGGAAAATGAATCACATAAAGGAAAATTAAGAAGAGTTAAGGGAGAGAGGTAAAAAAAAAAGAGACTTAAGAACTTTGGAGACTGTGAACGTTTCAGGTATCAGAGTTGTCCCACCAGAAATTGATTGTTATTTGCCCCAGAGATGTAGGATCCATTAATGTGGCATGCGTAGACTGTCTAAATCCTTACTCCCTCTTTAGGAGACCTTTTTAAGGTCTGAAATGTGTTCTAGGGCATACAAGTTGCGACTTAATGGATGGATGTTTTTCTTTTTCTTCGGAATGGTTTGAGTGTTCAGGGTTGGGATGTTATACGTTCAGGTTTGAAAGATTATATTGGCTAGTTAATATGATATTGCCCAGAGGGAAGACATTTGACGGGGTTGTTGCTGAGGAGCCAAAGGGTAGTTGGTTGAGATAAACAGGGAGAAGATAGAAGATTTGAAGGAGAGCTTAAAGGGGGCTTGCCAATAAGTATCTTCTGAATGAAACCAAGAAATGTCAAACCATTCTCAAAGTCTCAATTCCAATTGGACAAGTGTTTAATCCCAAAACCCAGGTTTTTAAACAGTACTGGGAAGTGTTCCTCTAAAAGAATGTCATGTGTGTCACATACTGTCTTCCTCAGAGTAGGATGTATACTGTAGGCCTGCATATTATAAATGCATAAACTTGTAAACTTGGTACGTGTATATGTGATGAGCCAGCACCATACACGTACCACTTTAACTTATGCAATTCTTTCAATTAAATTTGTTCCTACATGTAAATCTACCGGTAGCTGTCCTATATTCTTGCATAGTTGCTGTTAGCTTTTAGAGAATCACTAAAGAAAAATGACAAGAAATGAATGAATGCCTTTCATTGAGTAGTTGTTCTTCCCTGTTGGAATTAGGATTCATCTAAGGCCCTATTTGACTCTGTCCACTGACTGTCGTGCTTGACTGTTTATATAAAGTCCTTTTGCTGATGTAGACATGTAATACAATATTGCTCGTCTCGGGCGCTCTCTAAATTTGCCCATCCGTTGACCCTGTGGCTAAATATACTTCAGTCATCGGGCGATGCTGCTGTCCACGGTTTGCGCCTGGAATGTAAGAATCGTTAACAAATATTTTCCATTGGTCTGCTGTTGATCTCAATTCAGGCTAATTCACTAGCTGTGTGTACTGTTAATTCCAGAAAGCATTTCAAACATCATGATTTAGATTCAGTAAACTTGGTACACCAACTTTGTTGGTGTTGGCTTCTGATGTTTCATACACACCCATCTTTTCAGCTTATGAGTATACATTTGCAGCAGGATGTTCAGGCCCTGTGCTCTTCAGATGGACCCTTTGGATTAATTAGTTTCGTGCTGTTAATATTATTGATCTTTACATTAAATCATCGCTTTGGGGAGTCATTAGATGTACCACTCAGGGGATATGGCAGAAGGACACAGTTTTATCGCTTTACATATGCAATGTAAGCAGTGTTTTATTGATTTCCTAGAGACAATTTTATCGACAGGATTGTACCTTGAGTTAGTCATGGTCACTTCGTGGTCACAAAGCTAATTACATGTATTGTAAATACAAGCTTTTGTTGTGATTGTGACAGGATGAACAAAAGAATATTGTGACTCTCTGTAAAGGCGCATTTGGAAGAGTGACTTGTATATTAAAAGGCCTACATGTACATACATCTCATAATTTTTCAAGAAATCTTTTTTTGTGTGTGTTCACAATTTAAAAATTTTTTTTATAATCTGGCCAACATGAATTACAGATCAAAGTGATAACATTGTAGGGATACATTTTTTCTACAGGATCATTGTACATGTATACACCGGTACATGTATTTTATTTGATACTCTATATGTTGCATGTACATTTTTGTACATGTACTGTAGCCCACCTGTGTGACACGTCCACACATGTACATGGACAATGTACATGTGTGTACGTCTATATTTAGCTCCACAGTACACTCTCACCAATGCTATTAGCTGAAAGATAAAAACTAATGCAGTGCACTGCTGTGGGCAGTTAAGAATCCATGTATATGAAAGTACGTGTAGTTGAATATTAACATTTTTACCTGTGCACATTAGGCTTGCACGGCATCCGTTTAACCAGGGATCTCAGAGCTGACATTCTAAATGTCAACTGACTTGAAATATTCATTGAAATCACTGGAAAATGTATCTGAGCCCTCAGGGAGAAGAGATGATTAAATTTCAGTCATATCAATCAGATCAACTGATCAGTGGAACTGCTGCCAAGGGTATGTCTAGGTTTGATGGAGTCAAGGTACCAAAGTTGGAACTCAGAGAAATTTAAGACTAATTTTTTTGTCAACTATGATTTTTATAGCTGTTTCCCTCTATGCATGCATTATTTTCTCTTGTGTTTCTGGCAGTTATTGTCAGTTTGAACAAATCAAGTCAGCAGGAATTACAGGCGACTTGGATTCCAAAAAGTCATTCAAGAATGATTGATGGATGCAAATAGTTCTTGAACAAGTGAAGGATGGTACTGTGTTGGGGTTTGTGACTCAAAACTTAATCCCAAATTGATTGCTTTTCCTCAATTACAATATCAGTTGGAGGATCCAGCATTTATAACAAGACTCTAATGGGGGGGGGTAGCTTAACCAGTTAGCCTGAACATTTGAGTGGGACATACATTTATTTTAGCAAAAATTCCTGTATTTAAAGTTATTAACAGGCATACAACTTTTCCTTGGATCAGCTGATTTCCTCATTGAAAAATTGAAAAACACTGTACAAAGTCATGTAAAGATTGGAGTCCCTTGTTTTTTGTCAAAGTGCAAGCTGCATGCCAGCATTAAATGGGCTATGAAGACCTCCGTGGACAAACTGTTAATTGTTTAAAATGTTCATTAGTATGCTAGTAACATGATAGAGGATGTGAAAGTGGAATAAAATTCCCTTTGATGTAGTTAGTTTTGCTGACCTCTCAAATGAATGTTGCTATCCTGACAAATGATGGCGTTATTTGTGACAGACATTTGAGAACCCACGATTATAGTCGCGCACCCTTTTGGTACATGTACATCTGGAACAAACGGGACATTATCAACCCGTTCCGTCTTGATNGTGGAAACACTAACCGTTATAAGGTGGATCAGGATCAGATCCACCTTTCTTGACCCTCCTCTGGAGCAGGATACAGATCCCCCAATTGGTGGATCAGATCCAGCAATTGTGTGTAGTGGAAACACTAACCGTTATAAGGTGGATCAGGATCAGATCCACCTTTCTTGACCCTCCTCTGGAGCCGGATACAGATCTCCCAATTGGTGGATCACGATCAGATGGGAACACAAAAGGTGGATCTGATCCAGCAATTTAACCTGTCAACATCCGTCCGTGCATGAGTGGCACGAAACTTTTGCGGTCTGATGAACAAAGAAATACGTTTTTTGGCGTGTAGCTCATGTGAAATTTTTAACGTGCACAATAAACAACTGCTGAACTATGAGCTAGGAAAATGTGTCACCAAGCATGCGCAATGCATGCATACCGCGATGTGTGCCTTGCCCTTTCACAATTTTCATTGTGCATTCGTCCGTTTCTTAACCTTTTTCGTTTTGTAATTTCACTAGCTTTCCATCAAAAACTAATTGCGTGTTAGCGTATAGCCCGCAGCGTGTGACAGAGTATCAAAAACGGAAGCAAAGTTTGAAGAGACAACGTACTAGGCTTAACGTTCGGTCCGATTCAAGGTTGTCACATCAGTAGAATTCCGCACCCAAAACACCGTAGTGTCACAGGCATGCCGCCCCAGTGTGCCACACTGCCACAGAGCGCTTGCTCAGATAGCTAGCACATGTGCAATACCGAACTCAGTGACCTTTCAGGCTCGACATTTCCGTCCGAAAAGGGGGATCAAGCTAGTGGGAACGCAACTTGCGGTTTCGTTGCGGTAAGATAACGATCACACCAAAATGCTGGATCAAGATCCACCTTTTCCCAATTCAAGTGGGAACGCACTGAAAGTTCCTGCAGAATGTTTAAATGTAAAATACATACTGTACATGTGGATGTAAAGTACATGTCCATGTACACACAGTGCCCATACGCACAATAAAAGCACGTGCATGCGCGGTATAGCCACCGTTTTGCATAAAGTGTTGTGGTATACATGTACAGTGCAGCACCACAACCCATAGCCGCGAGTATGTTGAGTGAAATACATGTAGCACGGGCCGATTTGGAAGCATTTTTTACCTTTCATCTTTGTTCATGGGTTTTCTTTGATTTCCATAAGATTGTGGGCGCGGCGTCTGACTTCAACAATCATTTCAATTTAATCCTGAGTAGTAGTACAAGTAGTACAACTTTGGAAGAAAATACTGTGGCTTTAAATGCTCACTGCACAGTTTGGAGCTTGCTCTCAGTCTTGACCATTTTACTCTGGTCAGTCTGACTTTTGATGTCCAAATCTGTCTAAATTTCGCTTTGGTTGGAAAGTTATGCAGGTTTGTCCCATCTTTATACATGCAGGTGTTGTTGCTGCCTGTGGCAATACATCTGGTCAGCATGATCTCTAAAACAACCCAAAATCGGATTGAATTTTCCAAACTCACTCAAGACAAGCATTGATGCACTAGCAGCCGTGACGATGTCCTCTTGAGTGTATGTCACAGATATGCATATTTTCTATGTTAATGGGATACCTCTCGGGGCAAGGTGGTTTTGCCAAATTTTCGGGGGAATTTTTTTTTTCACATTTATTAATTAAAACAACTTTTCTATTCCGGCTATCGTTTAAAAATCATACAATTTTCAATTACATGTATAACTTATAAAAAACGTGTTAAATCACTTTTACCTAACCAGTTGGAATCAAAACAATAACTTTGAAAAAGGAAAAGGTCAGGATAAATGAAAGAGAAAGATCATTACATACGTACATGTATGATCATAGAAGTCTGACATGCAACTGTAGACACTTGTAAAAAAACAGTTACTTTAAAATGGAGCATATTGATAACTGTACGTACATGTACGTGTGACATGCCTTACAGTACTCTGTATTCAGTGTGATCCCACAGGTTTGTTCACACAGCTTGAGTAGACAAAACCTAAAGGGGACTGATTTCGGGTACAGTCCCATCAGTTGCATCCAGATTGTTATTTCTGCACATTTATGTATTTTTTTGTGAAAATGAAGGATCCTGTTACTATATTTCAATTAACATACCTTTCAATCGTGGTCCATGCCGAAATACCCAAAGTCATCATCTTTCCCCCTCAAAATCCCAAATCATGTTGGACGTCTTGCTGTTTGACACGGGATGGTCAAGATTGATAGAAGAAAGTACCAGCCCAGCATCCTCTTGGAGCAGGAAGGATGAAGATGATTCACAAGTGAAGAATGACGCAAGTAGCTTCAGTGACACTGACAGTGCCGTGAGTGAGAGTGTGTGGTGTGTGTCTGCATCCGCATCAGTGCTTCCCCGGTAGTGACATTGGGTGTTCATTACTACAGCAACTGCTAGAGAGATGGGGAATCCAATGTTGGCCTGACAGAAATGAAATGTTGTCTGTTGGGCCGTGAATTTTCAACTTGTATTGGAATGTGGATTAATTTTTCTTTTCTAGCTTCATACAGCAACTGCTCAGGATACGTGTACATGCACATGTACATGATATGTCCAACCATTTTAAACTAACTTCAGATTTGTGTTCCATGAACAGATTTAGGTATTTGAGAACTGGTAGACCTGTCCTTTCTTCAAGGTGCTTGTAAAACATAAAATGATACTCAATCCTGTATCTACATGTAGAAAAATCATTCCCTTAACATTCTTCTAAGCAACTTGCCCACAGGAAAATATACACAGCTTGACTGTCTTCAAAGTTCTTCATTTTTCATTCATGTAGAAATATACGGTGCAGTACATGTATTTGGCACTCTGTGTCTCAGGTAACACCCACTCCTTGATAAATTTAATGTGCTTCATGGGATTAAAATAAAGCAGTGTTATTTTACCAAGTGGATTCGATCCCTAGAAAGCACAAGCCGATGAGGTTACTCGAGTGTGACTAAGCATCCGTTGCTATGTGACGTGAGTATACCTGACTCTCTAGCAGTATCTGACCTCACCAAAGGCACGTTGGTCACGCTGTACCATCATCACATAATCCTATTCACACCTGCAAATGGGATTGGCTTGCAGAAAATAAAAAGTTGTTTTCATTTAAAAAAATACCGTATCCTTTGGTAAAACATGTAATTCTCATACTTTCTGTACAGTACATGTATGTTATGTCGCAGTACGTAACATGTACAATGCATACAGACGACATTTTTAAAATTCAATTTCAAAATCTACTCAGTAGTTTTTGAACATTTTGCAGGAATGAGACAGAGAGTCCATTCATTGCTATTTTAAAGCTGGGTACCACAGCTCTTGAAAGTGCAAAGAATTTGTCATTTGATTCCTGCGTAATAATTGACTGTACAAGATTCAATAATGAATGTGACAAAAAGTGTCATTTGATTCCTGTATAATAATTGACTGTACAAGATTCAATAATGAATGTGACAAAAAGGATAGGAAATGTATGCTACCTGGTATTTTGTTTCATGACAAGTAATGTGTAGACTGAGTGCATAGTTTGGAGACAGCCGTGCCCCCCTCCCCCCCTGAAATTTTGAAATGTACATGTACACAACCAATATAAGGTACAGCCCAAGGTTATTTTGTTTTCAGCGCCCCCTTGTAAAAATGTGTGCATCCCTGATGTGCCTTCTCACAAATGTTACCAGACCTACACTTCTGATAGCTTACAGTCGTATGCCAGACAAGCTGTAGGCTGTTGGTAGTTGACACTACCTACATGTATAATGCCTTTTGACATCCTGTATTAAATCCTCTTATTTACCCCATTGATTTCTCCTTCCATCCACTCCTCATCTCTCTGCAGGCTTGAATGTGGAGAGCTACAAGGCCATTCTGAAGGCCACCTTTGGCCCTGGCACTGCTTATGAGATTGACCACTCAGGCCCGAGACCAATCAAGGGACCATGGATCTCTCACTCTCTCATAGCCTTCTTGGCCAACTACAAAGAGAACAAGGAGAAAACTGGGGACACAGAAAGCAGAGATGTAAGTGAACAAGATCAAAGAAGCAGTATGTACATGTGTACATGTATATGGTACATATACATGTATGCTGCTTTGAAATGAGAGTAAAACCACGACAATGCAGGAAAATCTAGTCAAAGAAGGGTCTGTCATTTCCGTATTCCTTGTTTTCCCTGTAATGAAATAAATGTAATTCTGCTGTGCAGTGTTTTGAGTTGGCCTGAGTGCCCTCAGCCATTGTACCAGTAGCTTGTCCTAGCAAGAATCTCTTCTTTGATACATGTACATCTTGTCAGTGCTACGCTTGTTTCCTTAACGATGAAATGTGTAGCACTTCTACATGCCATCACCGTTTGAACTGAGAAACTAATTTCCCACTCCTCTCCTCACCACACTTTGTCATTTTGTGAAAACCAACGATGATAAAGTACAGTTTCCCTGAACTCAGAATGTGTACCTGCATGCCATAGACCTCACATCTTTGACGGAGAGCAATTTAAACATCTTGACGGATCATGGTCCAGTAGTTTCATCCATAGTGCTGGAAATTAGGGTGCATAATCCCTGCCTGTAATGACAATGTGCCACAAAGGGTGACAGGAAGGATAGCAAATGGCCCGCTGAGGTGTCATTAGTGTCATTGACATCTGACTAATAGTTCAGCCAAAAGGGATGAGGTAATGGTCCATGCAAGTACCTACAACATCTGGTTGGAATTTTGAATGAGGTCAGATAAAATTAGAACATTATCTTCTCAAAAGACAGCCAAAAGTCCCTTGACCCTGAGCCTTGGCTAGTCTCAGGCCTTGTCCGAATTACTGGGCTGCATACATGTATGGATGGAAAGAACTCTGGAGTATGAGATATGGATGAAGCAGCTACATGTACATACATGTATGTGTACATTGTAGCTAGGGGCTTGTCTAGTTTCATATATATGTATCCCTGCATTATTCCTGCCACTGCCTTGTAATTGGAACGTAGCCATATTCCAGCATTTAAGGGGGGAGTGCTCTGAAAGATCACTTGTAATTTTCACACCATTTTAGAAGGAATAGGGGCCTAAGTAGGCTAATGTCAAGATTCGTTAAAGGTACATTGAACTGGACTTGGTAATAAATTGGCCAGCCATGGATAGTACAGTAGTGTGTAGGAAGGATGGAGGCAGGAACTTTGGTTAATGTTGGAGTGCCTCTTCTCTAATTACCGGTACCATGAGGGGAAAGTGCTGTAAACTGCTACTAGGGACATACAGACGCCTTCTAGGGTCACATGATCCTAATAATTCAACAAATGTAACCCCAAAATGCCAATTGCGGCAGAGTGTTTTTTAACGCTATGTAAGAAATCTTTTCAAATCTAAATTTACGTAAGTCCTGTTGACCGCAAATTTAAAATGACCCTCAGCAACATTACCCAGTCTTACATGTACATGTAGTCTCATTTTGTCACAAGACAGCACTTAAAACTGCCAGAAGTTAGCCTTAAGTCATTCAGTAACTGCAAATATTCTCTGACATTGAATGAGTAATACCAAGCATTCAGCAGCACTGGTAGACCTGTTGTCCAGCTCTTATGATTTCCTGTTTATCATCCTCCTTGCTCTTTGGTGCCACTTGAATGGTACTCATGGAACATTGTGAAATGCTCTTCTTGGGCAGCTTATGGGATGAAATATGCAAATTGAAGAGAGATTGGGGTTAGGAATGAGAGGAAATAAAGGAGAATGCTGTATAGAATTGAGAATGTGTACTAGAAATGCATAATCACATCTGCACAGTTCTTTCTGTGTTTTTGCACTCATGTACCTACATGTTCCTGTGTACATGTTCTTATTGCAAAAAAATTTACAATTGGAGCTTGAACGAATCTTGACTGGGTGCTGCACTGCTAACTACCTGTATGTTCTTGTTTTGTTTGTGAATTTTTAATCACCACGATACATCTTTGAGAAAGCAGGCACCAAATTCATGATGTAGTCAGGTAATAAAACTATCAAACTTAATTTAGAATACAATGCAGCATCTGTACATTCTGGACAAAGTGCAACAGTTTTAAGGCAGGAAAGGCTATTTTTGACAAACAGAATACATAGTTTTGATTACTTTACATGAAGTAGCGCCTTTTTTGTAATCGTCATATTTTTGCCCCGTAACGGTATTTTCACATTCTATGATTTCCCCTAAGCTCCTCCCAGGTGCTCAGAATTCACACAAGCCCAGGTGCCAGCTGTTATTTACAGAAATTATCCTGTGAGAAAACAGCAGTGCAGCTTGGGGCCTAGGATTAAACCCAACAAAATTTGTAGTTCAGGTTCCAATACACCTCATGGCACCAAGTTTTACAGGTTAGCTGATTGCAGTGTACATAGTACCAGTATGGCCAAAGGTTCAAATGGCTTTTCGTCCCTAGTCTGTGTTCAATCTTGGTATTTGAATCTTGAAATCGGAATGGCAGTAACTCCAGGCATTCAAATTCCTTGTGTGATTACCAAATTATCTCCGGTCACTGATATAGATTTAGTCTAGGGGCAGTTATTAAACCTTTGATGACCTAGAGTTGTGATGAAACAGGGATGCCATTCTTGAGACTGAGAGATAGAAATCATAAGCAGTATTTTTCTCTATACTTAATCCCCTTTAGAAAGGTCAGACCATCAGGTTCTTTTTCTTCCATATTTTACCTCATACAGCACTGCTGTATTTTGAGTCAAATCAAGTTAAGAAATCTGTAGCCGTGTAGTTTGGAAACAATCACTTCTGTTGGTTTTAGTTTCAAAGAAAATCTAGGGATATTAGGATTTCTCATTCATAATTTTTCTGATATAATTGCAGTTAAGGAATTGTTGGTAGTGGTTGCACATATATATTCAGACATGACTGAGGCTTTCATAAGAGGTTAAACTGCCAGACATTTGCATAGGGCCTACGTACACGCACATGTACGGTAATTTTCCAAATTTGATTCTCATACAAAGGACTTGTCCATCTCATCTCATGAACCACAAATCTCACAACGTCTGGATAATTTTGTTCCAAATTTCAAACTACATTTATCCTAAACAATAAAGTGACTAAGATTACAGTGCATTCTACAGTCAAATGTAACATGACACCAGTACATGTACTTAGGGGTAGTTCAACCTATTCTTTTAACTGTTTACGTTCAGGCCCTCTTTGGCATGACCCATTGTCTCCCAATTATCCTGGAAGTCACTGGCCTTCTGAAAATACAGGCACTTGGCATGGTAATTAAAATAGGAATGGCCTGGCTCAGCAGGTGGACGGACATGACATGCAAGAAGAGATTTACTCACAGTGTATTCCTGATGGGGAAATGGAGATGACCGTTGAATAATGATAAAGACAGGTTGTCCTTATGAGGTCTTGAAACTTCCCTGGCACCATGGGAATGGAAGGATTATTTACCAGATCAATTTTTTTTTAAAGTCATTGTGTTTTTCCTGTGAAAATAGTTTGGAGACGAATGCTTTGTGCTTGTTTGTGAAACTGTGGTGTAGCTGTTAAATTCATCCTCTTTGAAAGAAAGTTCCAGTGTTTCATACAATGCCAATACACTTGGATACATTGGCTTCCAGTACAATTGTAGCATTGCTGTTCACTGAGTTTTTTCCTCTGTGTATACGGTCCATTAATTTCAGATATCCTGTCAGTCATGCATAAGGATTCCCCATTTGGCCATCACTTTAAAAAAGCCAGGTATTGTCGTCCTCCTGGCATGTAGTCCGGTGCCTGTTCATTTGTGTCTGTTCGGCCCAGCAGTCTGCCAGACACTCTCACAGCGCTTCTCTGAATGCTGTTCCAAGGGGGGTGACAATGCAAACCCTAGGAGATGGGTCGGTTAGACAGAAACACACAGGCATTACTGCTTCCTACTTCACCAATTGATTGAAAAGTAACAGAGTTGTGTATGTATTTGAAGATGTGATATATATGTGCACAGCATGGGCGATTCCTTGGAAGAGCATGCACTGAACTTAACAGCTGTTTTGTGGTTAGCATGGCTTTAAAATGCATAAATATCAAGTTAGGCATTACCTATACATGTATGTGTTTTAATAAGATGAACATTTTGTAATTTGATTCTGGATAGAGGCATATCCTATATGTAATTTGTCAACATTGAAAGGGTTGCATTACACCATTTGCAGTTCGTGTATTTTTGTTATCCGCTTTGTGTAACTCCATTACTGGCACCACAGTTGTAGTTTCTTACATGTACATTACATGAACATACTTTAGATGCCTGCATTGTGTCTTTTATGTTTTTTGTCTGGGTCTTCACGTTACTATGTTACCACTTAATGATAGAATATCAATAAAAAATAATTACCTATGTAATGAAGAATTGATATTTGATTCTGCTCTTAAATGTGAGATGTTGCATTTGGTTTTGTTTGGAGACTTTTTAAAACGGCTCTTCCAGCTGCTCATCCATGTTGGACTAGAGTGAAGTGGAATTGAAAGTGATACATCTGCTTTATACAATCCAACAAACTATGATATTGGTAACAATGTGCCATATTGTTGTGTGATTTTTTTCTCACAGATGGATGGAGTGAGCAAGCTGGGTCCATTGGTGGCACTCTACGCTGGGGACCCAAAGCTGATGGAGTGTGTAGAGGCTGTCACAAGGGTCACTCAGGACAATGATATTGCTGTCAAGTTTACCTTGGCTGGTGGGTACAAAAAGTCCAATTTGATATTGCAGAATTTACTTGCTCTAGTTATAAACATTGTTTTATCTCAAGAACAGAGAGGGCCATTTTGATTGGCTCAGTCTGACTGTGAGGTAATAATAGTCATGTGATTATTGGGCTTACCATCTTCATGTAGTTTGGGTGGATAATTCATAATTTGAACATCATAGGTTTGAATACAGCTGATGTGTTCCCGAGCAGCAAGCCACTTTACTTTTACTGATGTCTTTCTCTACTCAGGAGTATACGTAATGGATACAGCATTGAGTAAAGGAAGTAACCTGCAATAGGCTGGACTGATACAAAGTCTAGTCTAGTATGCTGCACCATTTCATGAAAAAAAAATTCACAGATGTAAAGCACCCCAATGAGCACACATTTATCTCACAATAGGAGTGTGCATTCCGATAAGCTTTTTGTGCTGAATCTCCTAGTAAGAATGCCAAAAGTACTACATGTATTTGGAAATGAAGTAGTACATTACTTTATACCCTTATTAATGATGCTTCACAACTTAACGACCACTTCAGCTGTTAAGGAGACAAGATTGTCACCATTCAAATTGTGTGGTGAGTTGTAATGTCCAAAACCCCATCCTATCAGTCAAGCCCAATGCTATCTGTGGCATCTTATTGTAGTCTAACTTCTTTTTCTTACTCTGATTGCTTTCATTTTCAGGAGCTAAGCTGTTAGAGAGTTACATTTTGAATGGTCCCAATCTTCAGGCAGTGGAGGAGATAATGAACTCTGCGGATCCTGAGGTGAAGGATGCCTTCCAAGATGTCTTGAATATCAAGACACAACCCCATGCAGAAGCGGTGAAGAAGTACAAACCTTCATGTTGTGAGTTTGGCAGCTTTTGGTGAAATTTTAAGGGGTTTATTTTCTAGGGAGAGACACTTGGTCCAAGTCTGTTGTATGTACTTTAATGTGTTCCGTTTCTCTTGGGAGATTCGGTATTCCTGTTAAATATTCAGAGAGCACAATTGTGAAAACTGGCATAAAACATATCTGACATCTTTTTTGTTTCTGGCTAGGTGTGTGACAAAGTGCCTGTAAGTTTTGCAGAAACACCATTTTAAGACACTTGTAGTTTTTGCATAGATTGTCTTAGAGAAACCTGCACACTCTACTGCAATTATTACAATTTAGTGCTCAGAAATTTTTGTTGTGAATATAAGCAGAGGACGTAATGATCACACACCACCATTTGTGCCAGCCACATGATATAAGATATGTTTGACATGTCACCCAAAGCAATGCAGTGTCATAGTCACATACAAGTCCTCGCTTTTTTCTCACAACATGCGCATCATTGGTGGCAGTTGAGAAGATACCTTTCCTTCTTGCAATTCTTTCCAGTAACTTTCATTTCTTTAAACATCATGTCATGTTTTTAACAGTATCTGCATAAAGTCTGTGTTTGTTTCAAGAAAGCTCAGAAGACACCAGAATTACATTCTGTCTTTGAAATTTCCAGCTTTATTCCTGATTCCTTTGTTATATTGATGCAACTTATTGGGGATTATCATTGTTACCTTGAACTGCTCGAGATATTAGACGTAAGTTTTTGTTCTTTTTTTTTCTTGTTACAATTTAGCAATCCCGGGCTGCTTGCAAAACAGCCTTCATGGGCTAGTGAATGCCACTGATGATTTTGCCTCTTCTCTACGTCCAACCATGGTTGCTACCGGAGACAACTGTGGTCGACTCCTATTCCTTGGGGCTTGTCTGGGAGCACAGAGGGGGGTCGAATCTCTGCCAGCTGATTGGGTGAGCAAAACCAGTAAGGCTGAGGAGGTAAAGACATTAGCTGAGCAACTGCTGGCATTGCGAAAGTAAGAGAACTGGTGGATGATGAAAACTTTCTTTGGAAGACACAAGTAAAATTACCTTAATGACGAGTGTTTCTTTTGCTGTCAGAGAGACATTTCTAACTGCCATGTTGTATGCTGTTAGTTATAGCTGTTTGTGAGTAAATTAGAGAAAACAGAAAAGATGGCTTGAGGGTTGTATTCAGAATACTCCAAATTGTACATTGTGCTTTGGGAAAGATGACTTTCATTCATTAATATAAAAAGTATATTTGAAGTCAAGATTTTTTGTCAGCAAAAGAAAAGAAATATGATTAAAAGGTCCTAGTTGATGACTTGTTAATGAATGTTTGAAATTGAGGATTTTTTACTGTCATATTTGCCAACACACAATATCAGTTTTGGGCATTCTGCATGTATTTTTATACAAGTAGGGTCGAGGCTAGTTATTTCATTTCAAATATGTTTCCACTGACTTTATAAATTTTATTACATTTTCAAATTGATATTGTAAGCTAGTCCTTGTCACTAATGACAAAACTGAAAATGATAAATAAGGTTAATTTACTTTGAAGTACTTCGAGGAACAGCTTCTTCATTTTGTCAAGATGTACTTTGCATCGGGAAGTTGTTGACTTTAATTACAAGTTTTCCTTACAGCACCGTATATACACAACACTATTCTGCAAAGGTTGCAGATAGAGTGTTCCATTCCATGCTGCAAAGCTAAGTGGAATGGAATGTTCATGAATGTGTGATCAATTATCCACCAATCAGATGACAAGTATTACTCAGATGTTTTATCTAAACAACAAGACTTGGCTATTGTACTTTGGTCTATTGGATGTTATTTAAATTGCCTATTGCTTCATTGAAACTGTGTCTGTTTATGCTAACTCTGATATTAAAACTTTCTACAGAACCTTTTATATTTTTTCAGCTAAGAAAAAAAAGGTTATGAAATGAAAAATATATACATATATATGTAAAGATTTTATATTTAAAGACATTTGTTTTCTCAGACAGAAACATTTGTTTGTTCAGAATCGTGAAATGGTTTGATATTACAATATTTAGAACTTGTAAAATATTGAGAGATCCATGTTAGCTTGAAGCTTCAAACCAAGTTCATCATTCTTTCTGTAATGGGTGGATGCTATTTTGCTTTTGTATTTGTAATGTAGAGATGTTGGTGTTTGCTGTACAGTCTTAGCTGCAAAGTGTTATCTTTCACTCAAACATCCAACCAAATCTGTCATACAAAGTTGTGGTTGAAATAATTTTTGAGAAGTACATTTATGTACTATGGAGGTAAAAATGTTTATTAAGAAGTGATTTGAAACATTAAAGGACACATAGATGTCAAATCCAAGGTTATTTTGCCTTTTCCTTGTTTTTTTTCTCTAGAGCACACCATTTCATATTATGGAATGTACTATAAGTATTTCACATAACTCATGTTTCATATATGAATATTCCTAGATTGCATTTGGTGCATTAGAGTCCTGCTAAAAAAAGGATGTTGAAGATGAGACTGTTGTTTGGTGTTCAGTTGATGATTTTGGTAGGTTTTGTGAAGATATTTTGAATCTCGCACTTATCGATTCTGGCATTTAGGTTAACATAGCCTTCCTTGGAAGATCAGCCTTGGTGGGGGCCATTGCACAGTTTTTACTGTAATAATTGAGAACTTCTAAGGAATAAATAATTTATCGAGTTACAATATACTGAATTTTCCAATTTTTGCAGATTTTGAAAAAGTCACAAATGTGTATCTTTATCAAACTTGCTGGACTAAAGATTTTTGTCTGCAAAGGAAAGCTATGAAAAACTTTCTAGGGGGCGCTATTTCAATTCTGATAGTCATGTAGTCATTAAACTTGTTCTCTTGAGGGCGCTATTTCGAACTTCAAACAAACAATCAATCCAGAAGAACTCTCCCAAGAGGGCGCAATTCAATAAATTGGAACATGAAGTCGGCAGAGACGTGCTTTCTTGAGGGCGCTCTTGTAAAATCGTATGCGAAGAGATTTTCTTTCTTGGGGGCGCTATTTAAGATAAGTAGCGCAGCGCCCTCAAGGAAATTTTTTTAAAGAACATCAAATCAAATAGCGCCCCCAATAACAATGTACAGACCAGTTTTCTTATATAGCACCCTCAAGAGATGTATTGTTGATAACTGAAGTTGTCAACAAAAATAATAGTCTGGATACCAGACCCGATGATTCATATTTTTCATCAAGAGTCGTCAGGGATTTGGGTAAGGAACCAGACTACAAAAATCACCCAGTACCATGGTACTACTACTAGTCGTCGTATTAAGTCGCTATGCTTTTCTTTAATATCCTGATAAAAATTGTTCCGTATGAATGCAGTTTTATATTAGGAGTGCCAGCACAGACAGCTCGTGAAGGTATGTTGAAATATACCTTTTTTCAGGGATGTGAGAATGCAGCTTTTTTGTTTAGATATTGACCCTGAATTTCAGCTTTTTTGTACACACCCGGTCTGTACAGTATGGTATGGGAACTCTACATTTCAGCTTTTTGCTAGCTTTTTTCAGCTTTAATTTCAAGTGGCCACTTACACCCTTGTTTTTTTTTAAGTAAGGTATTTACTTAAATTACTTTTATAACCGTGGTAAACATGATTGACTGTGTTCTTTAGTTTTAGTGATATGGTCCAGTCATAAATTGGGACTCTACAAATTGCCTTTTTAAACATTTGGACATGATCGGGCATGAGTAGAATCCAAGCACCTTCCATAGGCTGGGATATCACTTATACTAAGTTATAGCAGGATTTAATGCCATGAAATTAGGTAGTATTTGATTTAAGCTCACTAAACGACTTCATTAAGATCTATAATTCCTTAACAATAATTACTAAAAAATCTCCAGAACATACAGTAGTGGCTGCTTCTTATCTCGTAATAATTTGTTGAACATTTGATCATTTTATTTACCACTTGACTGACGTGTTTAGAAAACAGTTTAGTTATCATTTGCAAAATATGTATTTTTATTTTGGCAGGAGGACTGAAATAATCAATGGCCAGGTGGCTTAACAATTTCATCTTCCAGCCAGTCACCAACGATGACTACATGCCTCCCATCCTGTCCGTCAGTTTGCCAACTTGATCATTCCCACAAACCAGCAAAGCATACACTCTGTGTTTATTACTGCCACATACATATAGTTTCAAGACTGCATTCTCTGAAACGTTATTGTCAATTTCCCGTTTGAAATCACAGTTACAAAAAACTTAATGTAATATCTCCATAGGTGTACATGTATTTAAAAACCTTACTTACCAGTAGAAATAGTCAACCACTTCGTCTTTGATGCAGGATTAAGTAAATTGGTCATTTTACAAGATATTCATGTACAGTGAATATTTGTTCAAAAAAAGGGACCAAACAAATTACTTCACTATAACCATGACTTTGGCTGGAAAAATAAGGAAAACTTAAGAATTCAAGAAATCGGGATTCCCAGAATTTGCTCTTTATAACAGTAGTTTGTTATAACTGTGAGATCTACGTACACAAGGGCGGATCCAAGTGCTTAAATGGAGGCTGTTTTGTATGGACAGAGCCATTTTTCTCAGGATATTGTTTCTGAGCAGCCGCTTAATTGTGACTGGTGCAATCAGTTAATGCTACTTGTCCCCCCCCCCCAAAAAAAACGGGCTCTTGATCCAGCCTTGTATCTTCAAGACATTTGGTGGCAATTTTAAAAATGTGAAATAAAAAACAAATTTCAAAAAGTCAAAAGAGAGCTAATTGTTCCCGTACATTTTACGATTGGCAGTATTCTGAATGTATAAGAGTGTTCTAAAATACTTTTTTCTTGATGAGTTTTATCTCTCATGGTAACAAATAGCATCGGAGTAACCTTCAGTTGTCCACTTAGTGAATGCAAGACAAGCGAATTATGGAGCTGGCATATGAATACTACCTCATAGTTATATAATAGTTAACTTTCTGTAGCAGAGGTGAGTTTTTTAGATGAAGTGCTACAAAGGACAGCTGTAGTGAAACATTAAGTCATTAGAATTCAGCAGGAACTATTTATTACCGTAGATTTTTTGACAGCTATTTATTTGGACCACTTTATTGTGCTTTGTATGTTTTTTCCTCCCAATAGATGTGCAATATACATAATGTGGAAATTTGTAAGTTGAAATCGGTGGTGTTCTATTTTCAGGAATGTAGTATTAGAATCCCGCTGCTTTATAAATTTTTGAGAACCGTCACAGTCTCACAAGTCACAAGCACAAAAAGGGCCTTCACTTTAGAGTTTTGTCAATGAATTTGAAATGGAGAAGTCAGTTGTAAGTTTTGTTGTGACATGATACGGCTATATATGTACAGGAGGAATTCATTTAACAGTCCAATCAACATTATACACAAAATATATATCATACCTGTTTTTCCCTTAATTAATTGAATGTTATATAATTATACAGGTTAAAAATAAATTGAAGTAAAAGCAACAGCTGTGAACTTGATTGTTTGTTGATTAAATTGATGGTCCATCCGTTCATTTGTCTGTTTTTTTCAGTTCAGCGTGTATTTGCTTTTAATGCACTGGACGTGTTTCTATAGAACGTTTAATGTTACACAGCACACATAAGATATTATTGGGGGTAAGGGAAGGATGAGAACTGAATTTTTTTGAGAAAAAATTTTGAATTTCATAATGTTACGTTTTTGGCCATTAATTCTGACTGTTGAGGTTAATTTTTTAAAATGCTCTTTGAGAAGAAGAGAAATAAACCCTCTCCTTTCAAAGTTTCAAAACAAAATTGTGTTTCCCCTTTGTAGGGGCAGAGATCCCTGTCCTCGATCTGCAGCTGATTATTTGGGAGGAATGTCCTGCTCCATACACATCAAAGGCATTATTACTTCATTGCCAGAAGTGGATCAATTTATAGAGTTGTGCAACTGATATTTATTTGCCTTGTGTATAAACTGCGAATGTGTTGCTTAAAGCACAATTTAAACGGAAACCCTCCAAGCACTTTCCTATTACAGACACTGTATAATAATTAAACCAAATTTAAAAAAAAAATCTTCATAATACCATTCGTTAAAAAAAATTTGCGATGGATTCCTTCAACATTTCAAGTAAATGACAAAATGCCTATGACTGCATACAATTCCATATATGCAGTTTCATCCGAGCAAAATTATTTCCTTTTTTCCTGCACTGAACAATTTCTTTCAATAACATGCGAAAATGCGCGGCGTTACTGTACTTCACTGGTATCCCGCCCCTGACGTGATAACCTAATGAAAAAAGCGGTAACCAGCTTTTTGGACCGTAAAGAAAATCTCGTTTGGACCGCCGATATGGCCCTTTCTGTACACGGCTGGTTGTGCACACGTGTATAGGGCATAGCGAGCTACAAAATAGGCCGTTTCGGCGTTTCCACCGAACATGCGCATTACGTACAACTATATGGTGTGCGCTACACTACAAACATGGGCATATCAGTGTTTCCCATTGACGGCGCATTGTGCACACATGTATAGGACATAGCGAGCTACAAAACAGGCCGTTTCGGCGTTTCCACCGAACATGCGCATTACGTACAACCATATGGTATGCGCTACTCTACAAACATAGGCATATCAGTGTTTCCCATCGACAGTGCAAGGTGCACTCATGTATAGGGCACAGCGAGCTACAAAATAGGCTATTTCAGTGTTTACATGGAACATGCGTATTGTGCACAATGCATGTAGCGTGCGCTTACTATAGAAAATGCCATATCATTGTTTCCCATTTCTGTTACATTGTGCATAGGTTCAACGAAGGACTGCTGAGGAAAAATGACAGCATTTTGGCGGTTCAAATGGTATTTTTGTAACGGTCGCAACACTGGATTAAGTTTAACTTGTGGGGGCGTTTTGTTCCTTTCATGTCTTTCGGACCATGGGGCTAAGTTGGAGTTCGTAGAATACCAGGAAAATCCTTCTTTTCTTGTTATTCAGCCAGCATGAATAAAGAAGCTTGGATACATCAGGAATGAAATATTTTGCTTGTCAGGATGCACTTCAAATCCAGGTTGTTGGGAAAAGTTGAGTTTTGAAATTATTCGTCTAACCAAAAGGCTCAAACGCCGGAATAGCAAGCGTTATATATACTAACATTGACTGAGTAGCAGGCTCATCGGTACTTAGTCATTGTATTGGTAAGTGAGCACTGTTTTAGTTTATTTATCAATACCCCGTTGGGCAGTTAGACTAAATTTATTTCCTGTTCGCTTCCTGAAAACTTTAGATTTTCCTTCCTCCATGGTATTGGTTAATTTCGTGGACTGCCTTAACATGTTTATAAGTTGAACATGTTGAAAGTTTAATTGCTGTTTTTCCATTATCCTGTGTGTTTTCAATGCACCTCTCTGCTCTGTCATTGAATATCTGGGATGGTTTTACAAGGACCCAGTGGCATCCTTTGTAAGAACTTCCCTTTGTTTATAATGCTAGGTTTTTGGACCAAACAAGGGGCACAGTCGCCACAGAAAGTTAGAATAACAAAGAAAAAAAAATTTAAAAAAAGAGAAATTTGGACCCTCCCACTGTGACATACACTTACTACTCGCCCCCGAAGAATCCTGGTTACATCACTGAGCCTATTCACTAGCATAACTTAACATGTAGGAACCTTAGCTCAAATGCCTGTGACATTAAATTTTCTTTCTAATTCCTTTTGAGGGCCCAATTTCATAGTGCTGCTTACCGCAAGTGAAAAATTGGCACTTACTGTAGCGAAAATTCTGTTTCTGTGCTTACGGCGAATGTATTTCACAGGTTAGCAAGGAATTTTGGCTTGTGCATATGTGTACATCCCGTAACTAAGGATTCTGTGCTTAAAGGGTTGGTGCAGAATTTTTCTGCTAGTGCGGTTAGCGCAGAATGGAGATCGTAAGTTTGGAATTCTGCGGTAAGCAGCGCCATGAAATTGGGCCCAGCTCAGATCATAAGATTCTGTCAAAGTTTTTAAAGAGTAAAAAGTTCATTTGTGATGTGATTCATCAGGTTGTGTTGTTCTGAAACGGGAGTCATTTGATGACTGGGTGACTACAGGATAGCAGCAGAGCAGACAATGGCAGTCCCTACAGAGAGAACACCAATGACAGAAAACGGCAGAAGAGGGAAACCATACATGTAACCTCCACGGCAAACTGGTGCAGGATTACATGTATGCAATGTATCAAGACGACATTTAATGGCAGTTTCAATACTACACTCAGTCTCCAGCTTCACTCAATTTTTAATCCCCTGACTTTGAAGATTTTAGCTTGATAGCAAGTCATGTATTGCCACTTGCTATGGACAGATAGATTGAAGTATTCACATTTTTTATTCCGATATGATAGACCAAGTAGTTTGTTCAAAATTTCTTTTTAAAGCTTGTTTCATGTCATGCCCAAAAATGTAAACCTTGTGTACTCTGCACAAAGACAAGAAGACTGATAAAGAATTTACTATTACAGAACATTTAATTTGCAAGTAACAATCCGCAAGTTGGAATGTCTTATCTAAAAATAACAGATATATTACAAGTCTTCTTTATATGACCTGACCTTGGATTATTTTGTTGTAACTGAGACAGATCTTTGTGTTAACTCAGTTCTGAAATGCATTAATGAAAATGTGGAACTTCTTGAGTATAACCTGGAGACAAAAAGACCACCTTAATAACTACAAATCAGCTCTGTTAATGTACTCCATTTATTAATAAAAGCATGTCAGCTGTTTTCTCCACTCTTCCCTTTGGTTAGCTTGAACTTGAGATGTGTGGAGTGTTACTTTAAATGCCAAATGACCAACCAGGAATAATTGAGATTCTTTAAAGTAAAGAAGACATTTAGGACATTGTGACAGTCATTAACACCCAACATGTGTAGGGAAAACAACTGATAAATATGCAATAGTTATAATCTTATTCAAAGCAAGATATCTGGAGTAACTTCATCCTAATTACATGCTGCAAAAATTCATTTTGGGGCCTACAATATTAAGAAGGTAACTCATATAAATATTCACAGTGGTATCATGTCCATTTGTGGATTAAAACTTAGAAGCCTCTCATTCACTCGGTATATTCGGCTAGAAACCATTCTGAATTCTCCAACAATCTCATCTGCAAAAATCCATATTTGTTCTTCATAGATCAGAATTTCAAGCGGCATGAAGTCCCCATGCAGAGTGATAGTGTCTAACCTCTCTTGGAATCCTGCAGTCAGTCCTTAATTTGATTGATTTTGATAGAAATGGGAGGGTTGTTAAATTGATGGCAGGCAAGTTTTTCTTACGACAGCAAAAAAATTGCCAAAACAATTTGTATATGTGGGATGGAGTTCCATTATCATCATCAACTGCCAATGTACTGTCTGCCCGATATTTTCCGCGTGGAATCAAAATGCCTCTTGACATTTTCTTAATAACCTTAAAAACACAAGAGGGATGCTGGTCTCTACTTGCTAGGTGTCTCAGCTCTGTCTTATTTCCTTAAGTAACCATTTTTTCCCCCAAAAGATGTGATTTGTGACATGGTACATCGAAATCAGGAATAAGTGGCAAATTGACTTTTGGAGATATGTACATGGTCAGAAGGAGAATTTCATAAGCTTTAAAATGGTACACATTACAAGTGTGTTGATGGTAACCTTTCATACATACACTTGCGAAATATGCAGAAACTGCCACATCGATTTGTTTTCAACATTTACCCATATCCCCACTTTACTCAGCCAATACGTAGTATGGCCTCAACGACTTATTCCTGATTATGATGTACCGGGTCACATTTTGCTGTAAAGAATAACAAAGTTCCATGAACACGTTGACTGCTTTGCATAAAATTCAAAGTGGCGTTCCCATTTGCCAAGCGTTGTACGCATGCCCACGCATATTTAATATGCGGTACCTTTCACATTTCCATTTGAACATGAGCATTATGCAGACATATGTCCTTAACACTGCCAGCAGTGTATTCGTGTTTTTCAGTGATGCCAGTGTATTAAGTTTACATTACAACAGATTTTCATTTCTAACGAGCATACTCTTAGTGGCAGAATCCCGCACATTTGTGATTATACTCGTAGTCGGCAGTCAACGTGTTAAAGCCTGCATGTTAACAGAAAATTGAGTGTTCTGAAGCAACCAAATATTTGACTAAAGATTGGAGCAGGTGGACTGGACACAAAAGAAACATGTTTTATATCCCACTTACGCTAATGATGACCTAGACATCTGCATATATTCAGGTAACTGTTTCGTTACTTTTTCCACAGAGAGCAGATCTGTGTATATTTTTAACCACCACAAGCAACAGTCGTAATCAGAAAACCAGTCTAGGTGGTTCCATTCCCCCACCTCCACCCCCGCAGCCACTTGGTGGGTCGTTCCTATCATCAAAATCCCTCTGGTTTGAGGAGAAACTCTCCAAGCCCTGAGAAGTTCGTAGAGCCATCATCCTCGCCTCCAACTCCCGCTCCTAATTGCGATAAGAAAAAGTAAACAAAGGCAATTTAATAAAGTTGCAAAAGGACAAACAAACATTTCCAAAGAACCTTGCTATGACAGTTGACAATATTCATGTCATTACTGTACACTGACACTACAGACACTGTATAATATGATTCTCTATAAAACCTAATAAAAAAACTCTGCTTGATTATACCATTTGTTAAAAAAAATCTGCAATGGATTCCTTCAACATTTCAAGTAAATGACAAAATACCTATGACTGCATACAATTCCATTTGTGCAGTTTCATCCGAGCAAAATTATTTTCTTTTTTCCTGCTCTGAACATTTTCTATCAACATGCGAAAATGCGCTGCGTTACTGTGCTTCACTGGTATCCCTCCCCTGACGTGATAACCTAATGAAAAAAGCGGTAACCAGCTTTTTGGACAGTAAAGAAAATCTCGTTTGGACCGCTGATATGGCCCTTTCTGTACACGGCTGGTTGTGCGCACTTGTATAGGGCATAGTGAGCTACAAAACAGGCTATTTCGACCTCTCAACCGAACATGCGCATTGCTATATGGTATGCGCTACTCTAAAAATTTTTACAATGGAACAACTGCTGCTGTACACATCCTACCCAGAAAGAATTTCTCAAGGATTTCCCCTCCAAAGAACCCCTCACCAACTGAAAATTATCGTCATGTGACTTGGCAACACCAAGCTCAATGTTTTCATATGCACAACTCTACCTCAATTTAATCAATATGTGAAATTTTCAGTCAATTTTCTTCCAGGACACATCACATAAAATGCTTATGCTACACATATCAAAATAGTTCAAACAATTTTAATTTGATTTTGCCACTTAGTGTCTGTCTTTGCCGAAGTAGGTTATCAATCCTTACCTTCAGGTAAATAGCATTATCCTTAGTGACAGCTTCTTGGAGATTCTTCTTCAAAGCCATCTCACGTACATGTAGGTCATGTCGGGGCTTTTCATTTGCTGTCTGGCACCCAGACCATTCTTCACTCTCCCAAGGCACTTGCCTGTAGAACAGAACATAAGCAGTGTCCTTGGGGAAGCGTTTGGTGACATTACCAAATGAGTCGTATGATGAGTTTGAAACCCGACTGTCGTTGAAAAGAAACCACTGATCAGGCAAAAGGTCTTGAGCTCCATCCTGCTCTTTGGCATCGCCAGATTCATGTTCTTTTTTAAGCTTCGACTCGGACTTTTTGTGCACATCATGTGGAAAGTTTGAGTGCCTTGCGTAGCAGTAGTAATGTCCACTCTCAGATGACAGACCAGAGTGAACAATGACACCATACAGTACATACCGGTATTTCAATTCTCTGTTGCTTTCAGAGGCAGCTACGTTCTCACTGTTTTGTCTCAGTCGTTTTGAGCGAGGGGGATCTTGGCACAAGTCCTGCTCATCTGGTTTATCTTCTTCAGTGTCACCTCCGGCCTCTCTTTCTGGATGATGCAAAGCCAGGTCTAGGATCTTAGGGAACCAAACATCAGCTAAGATTTTGCATCGACTTTGAGTTTTAACATCGTAGGAGAAGCGCATGAGTGTTAGCATTAGAACTTTGGGAGCCTTTGATATCTCTATGCGCTTCTCAGCATCTCGAAGGCATTGGCATTTCCCACAGTGATACTGGTTGTCACCTGTCAGAAGCTCAGGGGTTAAATAGTGAACTAGGAGCTCTTCAAGACTGCTGGGAGAGGCATCAGAAGAGTCCCTACCTTCGCCACTCTGTCCTGGACTAGTCACAAAGTCCTTGATAGCTGAGGTGGATGCGGCAGCCCCACCGTTCAATTCCCACTGCTTACTGCCAGATGTTATCTCCTCCTGGGCTAGCCTGTCAGCTGCCAACCCCAAGGACTTACCAGCTTCATCTTTGCTGGTGCAACTCTCTCCTCCCCGCATGCTACTGGTAGTATCAGATCCAGGGAAGGCAAGGGGAAGATCAAAGAACGCTTCAGTCCTGCTTGATATGCTGTTACATGTCAAGCAGCGGATGCGAGTCACAGACTTGCCAGAGAAATACTGCTCCACTATTGATGGACCAATGGGTGATTCAGGCATTGTTTTCTTGGTTTCTGTGACAGGTAACTTTATCTTGACATTACTTGAAGCCTGGTCACACTGCATATTAAACCCACTGACTGTCATCAATTCAGTTACAGCAGAGTTATCCTGTGCCGTCGGAAAGCATATTGGATGTCCCTGCTCAGAGCGAGTGACCTCAGACAATGAAACAGTCAATGTGTTCCTTGTGGGAGAACTGACAGATGTCTCCATAGTGACCTCATTGCATCTTTCATTCTGCGTCTGCTCTCCTGACGCGATTTTCCTATTTTGCTCATTTTTCTCCTTCTGTTCAATTGGCCTTACTTCTTCCTTATTTGCAATCTCATTTGATGACGTATCCATCTTAATTGATGAGTCTACATCTAATCTACTGCATATGTCTATCCCCTTCTGGTCTCCAATCTGTGGTCCACCTTCATCACCTTCCTCCTCTGAGGCAATCCTGCCAGTTTCCCTCCCCAACTTCTTGGCATTCTTCCTCTTCATGTGTTCCACCCATTCCCTAGTCCGCTGCAACTGGGCCTCGAATTTTCGAATGGATTTTTCCTCTTCATCCAGCCTGTCCAAGAGATACTTGAGAAATTCGGAACAGTCCTGCTGGGTGCCTGGTGAGAACCATGGGGGTCGGGAGGCAATCAGGAACTCCCTGGGTGAGTAGGCAGCTCTCTGTAGAAATGCAAAAATCCCACCATGAACCCTCCACTTATTCCTGTTGTGTTAAAACTGTATTTCCCATCCAAATTTGTGAATGTGGCTGAGTTTTCACGCAAGAAAACTGTAAGAAATGCCTTTCTTTTTTGGCTGGGATGTGTTTCAAAAATAACAAAACTCAAGGGACTGATTTCACTATTTCCGATTTCATCATTTCATTTTACTTTCCTATGTGCTGACATAAACATTAATCATTCTTTTTTAGGACAAAATAAATCTGACTTATTCTGAAACATGTTTTTACCACAACTGATCTCTGTGAGGTTACGCACTTATTTCTGCCAACAATTGAACAGCTCTATAAAAAGTTTGTCTCAGATAGGTGAGAAGACAACTTCTGAAAGGAACTAGGTTCTAACGCTACCTGTGTGTGTGTGAGGAAAGCAAATACCGTCTGAAGCCGAGCAACTACACACTGGTCATTGTAGACAGGACATGCCATGATATCCTCATAAAACCTGAAAATTCCAAACGTACAGGTGGTGTAATATAAACATTGACAGAATAACAATGAAACCTACACAACTGGTGCCACTTTCTTATAGTACCTTATATCATAACGTTGAAAAAACAATGCAGAGATTGTTTGACAGTCTTCAAAATGAAAAACCATCAATTCCCCTGGTGGACCTCACTACAGCTCAGACTGGTAAAGGGACTTGCTCACTTGCTGACTCAAACCCTGTAACTTGTGGGACACTGCTCACATAACATTTATTCCCTGGAGTGATTAATTGATTGGAGCTATTATTTCACTCACCCACTAGTCATGAGCAATGCTTGAAGCACACTGTTCATGTAGCAGGTATTCCCCAGATTGACCAGTCCTGTCTTGCCTGTCTCTGACCGCAGCAGGAACCTGGTTGAGAAAGCTGAGTTGACCGGGGCTCCAGACGTCCAAGCACTTAGCTTGAGGGTCTCCCTCATGGCCTCCTCACTGGGACGAGGAATGTCCTGGTTCAAAAGTGAAAACGACATGAAACAACTCTACAAGTCAAATAACCAACATGTTGAAGGTAATATACCTTTTCTGACAAGTCAAAATTGAAAACTAGCCTAAGCATGAAGAAAAGGTAGAAAACAAGCATGCAGTAATTTAAAGCAAACAAATACTTCAATTTGTAACAATTCCTCTGAAAGTGCACTATTGGGAAAGACTACCACCTTCAACCATGAAAAAGAAAAAATATGGTCAAGCTGAATGCACAAATATACACGTACATGAAAGAAAGTCACTTTTAAACTTCTGTAGCTGCAAATTTTAAAGTGGGAAATACACTGGCAGTGAAGACAGAAAATTAAAAGCAAGTACTTTTTCTAAAATGTAAGCTCTTTTTGGCTTTTAAAGAATTTTAAGTGTGGCATTTACAAAAGAAATACTTGGAATAAGACATTCGCAATAACCATCCTAAGCACATTGAAATTCAACACCAGTTGTGCAGGACTGTACACACAACTAAGCCACCATCACCCAAGGTTCTGCAATTCCATATCAAGAATGCATGCTATGTTTGGTTTCCCTAAAACTAACCTTGAGGGCATCCAAGACAGGCTCATACAGGTCCGGGTAGCCAGCGTGGTGATACATCAGACAGTAGACAAGCTCAGCTACCTTCTGGGAGCAGTCTTGACTGGAGGGAGTGTTCTCTGACTTCAGTCTCTTCATCAGTTCAGGTACATGAGCTACAATCTGGGAAGGAAAGCAAATTCATGCATTTGAAATGAAGAACGAATGACAGTTGCTGAAATGAACAGTTTCTGTGTTAAAGGTACAGTCTGTCAAACCCTGTTTGCCATCGTGCATTACATTCATTAGAGGCAACAAAAAGTCACTCAGTAATCAGTGTATATTCAGTAAAACAATATTCTAGGATATTTAATTCAAATCAAGAATTGCCGAGTCATGTTTTGAATTGTGCCCAAATTCAGCGTCCTGTGCATGTTCACATTCAGGCAGTTGTAGCTACATGTATGTGATGTCTGACACTGAACTGAAGAATTATAGTAATTGTGCACGCCTGTGCATCCTGTCAACACTTGTCTGAGCTTCCCCAAATAGATCCTGAAAGTTGACCCCTGATGGCATATTTCCAGAACTCATGGATAGGATAGAAGTAATAACATGCAAAAATTTACGATTTTGCAATTTTTTCATTTGATTACTTCTAAAAACTCATCACGGAAAAAGGCTTTTGTAAAATATTAGCTAGCATGATAATTTATACAAAATGGAAAAATTACCTGACCTGAAAGAGAAATATTCTGCTAAAAATTAACCTGTAACCTCTGAAAATCTATAATACATGAAGACCAGTTTAGTTCAACATTTTTGTTTTATGGTACATGTAATCTTTCCTTCAAGCGAAACTTAAAATGTATGAAATATTTTAAGCATTTTCCAATTTATAAGGAAATATATTTAAAGGAATAATCTGCATTTATGAAAGATTCCAAAGCAGAGTCTACTGTAATCTCTGTTGACAAGAACAATCAGGTCAAATCAACTGACTCCAGAATCCATCAAGTAAATCTTTGCAATGTACAATCTCATTGTCAAGTAAGCACATAAAGTGAAAACAAATGTGCATGAACAACAAGACTTAGGAACGATACTGCTGGAAGTGAAAGGTCGTTAATGAAATTCTTTCTTTGCCTTTCTCCAGGTGACTTATCAAACATATTATTAAACACAAAGGTAAAATCCTGATGTCAGTGTTTCTTAGGGTGGTTTTAGTTAGGAATAATCCTCCCAAAAATTCTTGAACGTGATACTATGGTCCTATGTAAAAGTCCCCACAGGCAGACCGTACGAGGGTTGCGGAAGCTCGCTGCATAATTTTTTACTCACAGGCTCTATTAAAAACAAAACTGCTAATAGCAATTTTCCAGAAATACATTATTGGAAATGACCTACTTTCCTTTTTTTTTCTTCAAAACGACAGCATGCCCAAAAAAGATCATTTCACAGGGAGTTTAGTTCCATTACTATCTTTAAACCAAGCATACTTTTCGATAATAATTTCCTCAGTTATTTCTTTTTGGGATTTCAAGCTATTTATGGTGACAGACAACTAAGGTGGAAAGCTTGCAGTAGCACCATGCAAGGATACGATCTCTTTGTGAGTCTGTATGGTTCTGAAAAGAACCATGAGGAACTCAACGTTTCGGACAGTATGCTCTGCCCGTCGTCAGGAGACTAAAGAGATGCCGACATGGAGCACCTACACGAGCAAGAGCCCTACACAAGGAACTCCACCACATTTCCACGGCACTCCAATGCAACGGATACCAGCCCAAGCAGATCAAGACTCAAGACCCAAGATCAAGTCCCCCTCCCGGCTGTAGGGTCCCCTATACCCAAAGCCAACTAGATAAGGCCCCCAGTTCTGTCACTCTCCCCTACCTAGGACATACCTCCCACTACATCCAGTGTATCCTGAGCAAGCACAACATCAAGGTGTTCCACACAGCTCCCCTTAAGATCCACGGGATGCTGACTTCCCATAAGGACGGGCAAGATCCACACCGCTGACCTGGTGTATACAAGATCCCCTGCCAGTGTGGCAAAGTGTACATCGGAGAGACTGGTAGGGACCTCCCTACCAGGATCAAAGAACGCAAAGCCCATGGCAGGAAGGGGGACTATGAGAAGTCAGCCATCATCAAGCATTCCCACGCCGAAGACCACTCCATCAACTGGGAAGAAGCCCACCTCATCGCCAACATTGAACAGTGGTACCCAAGACACATTAGAGAAGCCTTGGAAATCTCCAAACACCCCACCGTGCCTCAAGACATCGGCTTCTCCATCAGCGACATCTGGCAGCCCCTACTCACCTCCCGGTCTGATGGGTCCTCTATACCCTAGGCCCTCCCCACCCATGGGTCTCCTATACCCAGGCAACCTTCCCCCGCCACAGCCCATCACCTACTGACATGCATCAGTTCCCAGGTGGATCCACCTGCTGTATCCTCGTACAGACTCACAAAGAGATCGTATCCTTGCATTGTGCTACCGCAAGCTTTCCACCTTACTTCTTTTTGATAGCTGCGAATGAAGGGTTCTACCTTCAAGCAAATAACAAATATAAACAATTCCTTGACAAACCACCCACAGCGGGACCAAGAGAGGGCACAATTTCCTCACAATGGAGGCTCCTTTGGTAGTAACTATGAAATGCATGCGATACGGTTCTGTGAATACTAACCAAATGAGCACTCCCTACCAAGATACACGTACATGTAGCTCTTTTAAACCGACAAGAAGGTGCTTATGCACAAGGCAGATAGCCCCTGTGCTCTTGATTCTATGACTTACCTTGTGAAAGGCTTCTGGCGAGTGTTGAAAACTCAACTGCATGTGGGTGAGAACAGGTAAAGCGCTGTCCCTGACAATAGGGAAACACAGCTTCACAAACACCTGAGCAAGGGAAGTTCAATTGTCGGGGGTAATGGTAACGATAGAGAAATGATTACTAAGGTTTAAGGAAGGATGGAATCGTTTTGTTGGTAAAAGTTTCAAAAGGTCAGTTTTCTTGTGTTCTGTTTGTGAGGCACCAGCAAACACTCAGAATTACTTTGTCACAAAAGAACTGTCATGTTTTCTACAAAATGGACAGCAACAAGACAAATACCCATGAAGTATTATTCTTGCAAGGATTTTTGTTGATAAAACAGGGCTGAAGCATCTTTGATAGAGTTTGAACAGAATGGTTCAACTGTCTGCTCAAGTACAGGTCTACATTGTGATTCTGCTACTTGTATTAACAATGCGACTATTCAAATACATTCATAAATCATTTGTGTGACTGGTGTTCCAAGAGTTTCTTCCACTGTAAGATAAAAGCAAATTGGCTTTATACATGTAATATTAGAAATGAAACTAAGTTTCTCGGAATTCTCAGTTTTTCCATCAGCATTCCATTTTTACATTGTACCTTTTCAATTGAAGCAAGTGTAACATTGATCAACATGGTGAACTTCTGTGCTAATGCCAGATTTTTCAGGAAAGACACAATCCATCGGTCAATGTTCAGGATACGAGGCCAGGACAGCCAATCGATCATTCTGCTGAGAGCAGTGGTCATGCGCTCATCCACAATGGACACATCTGAGGCTGCATTCTTGGTGACTGTAGCAATGAGTTCGACAGGGACATGTTGTACCAGGGCGCCGAGGGCGACTGAAGGGTTTGGCCGGTCACTAGAGGGCAGCGCTGAGATGAGATTAAAGACCGCTGCCAGTGATGGCAGGACAGTCACCATGTTGTCATGCCAGATGTGGTGTAGCATAGCACTGATGTGTATCATGCCTTCCAGGTTAGCCTTCATGGCAGCTTCCGATGGTGCAACTTGGAGTGCGCTGACATTCTCCACAGCCGCAATGCACAATGAGGCAGCGGCAGTCCCTTTAGGGAGACAGTCTGGGAAGGCCAAGAGGAGATGGCTGACTTCCACTAATGTCAGCAGGTCCCTGTGCTTTCTGATAAGCGCCACTGCTTGCATCTGGATGATTTTGGCTGCTGTGGCCCGGTTCTGCAGCATCTTCAGGCACTCATGGACAAAGCAGACGGTTCTGTCTGGATGTGGGATGTCCATCCTAAGAATGCCCACCAAGAACTGGTGGTTGAAGAACTCCTCAAAGATTGTCTGGTTGTGTTTGGCCCAGGCATGAAACAGCTGTCTTCCCATCTGCTGCATGAAGTCTGAGTCACTCTCCGTCACCCATCGGGATGAGATGTCCAGGATGGCTATGACAAGGTCTTCAGGAGGGGCTTTGCTAGCAGAGTTGATGATTCTATCAATGATAGCTCTCTTGACTGCCTCTGAGTGGGTTGAGGCAGCAATACCAAGCAGAATTTTATCCATATTGAATGACTGACAAAACTACCCTGAAAAGACAGAAAATGAAAACACTCTTTATTTGGGGAAAAATTCAGATCTGCCTTCAGATCTCAGGGAGAGGGGAATATATTCCCAACATTTTGTTCTAGGGAATGAACCATGGATCCTAATCCAGAGTTTTGTTTTAAAAAGGAAATATGAAAATACCACCATGAGTTAACATGGAAATTTGTGTATAAAAATTTGCAGCACTGTCACAACAAGGGTTGAATTGCAAGTGTATTGCATGTTGTGTACATCAAAAAAATTATGTCCCTCTTCTAAGTTTTCAACAGCATATGAAGACTGCATGTAATTGATCATTTGCAGATGAAACCAATGAAAAATTTACTAGATTCAATTCCAAATACTAATGCCCTGGCACTAGCAAAACAGATGCCCTTTAATGCAGTTGGTAAGGAGATAACAACTGGTTAGTCCCTTGTATTGGTACCAGAGGTCCTCAGACACTGGAAGTTTGCCACATGTCAACAGTCCCAACTATACTGTTAAATTTTGCAAAAGTTTGTTTCTTATTGTACAAGATTAATTATTTGGAACTTGTATCTCATGCCAGCTTAATTTCCTGCTGTAACGTGTGTGAAGAATTCAATGGAACTGTATGTAGTGTGTGTGGAAGCACAATAGGCATGAATGCCCCACCTAGACCCACATACACTTGTAGCCTTGCAGAATCAGAGTTACCTATAACCTCCCTGGTGTTCCTTTTGGGTTTCACTAATTTATTCTAAATAGTCTCCTTTGTGTTAGGAGTGGGCTATATAAGGCGTAGAAAGCCCAGGTCCAGCAGAGGGTGGAGACCCGCGAAGATTTTGCCATGACCGGACGTAGGATTGGATGTTCGAGAGCGCGCGAAAATTTGAATCTCCGTCAGCCAGTGACTGCCTTCGTTTGGCATACTTGATTTTTTTTTTTTTTTTAAGATTCTTGTGTTGCTACTTCAACTGGTAAGCAATATCTCATTATCAGGAGGTTTTAAACTTTAAGCTTTCCCCCTTTTCTAGGCCGCTTTAGGCTGATTCCACCCCAAGATGGAAGATGAGATGGAATCAGACACCTCATGGGATCAATTATCACAATCTAATCAAAGGCCTTATGACAATCTTCAAGAGAATGATGACAGATCACGATCAACCCTAGATAGATTAATGAGTCAAGCCCAAAATGAAACACAGTCTCAACCAAAAAGCCGTAAATGACAGCACATAACATACAGTGACGTCTACACAGACTCAGATAATGACCCTCCACAAAACTCCCAACCTAAACGCCGTCTCATTCAGAACTCAAACATCAAGAGTCAACCTACACTGGTCATCATTAATTCCCCTGATATCAAACTTGCTAAGGTTAGCCCGATTAAAATTACTAAAGCCTTGAACATCCTAGGTCGCAACTTCGTGAAAAGCGTCACCAAAAACAATCCAGGGAGCATTATTGTAAGATGTCATACGTCAGCCCAGGCCAAAAAACTCAAAGCCATGTCGCAACTTGATCAATGGACTATAACTACCGAATATGCAAAATCATAAACCCAGAGTAAAGGTGTCATAACTGGAATCCCCACTGAACTAGATGACAAAGAAATTCTGGAAGATTGCAAGAAACAATGTATCCTAGAAGTCAAGCGTCTAATGCGCAGAAAAGATGGTAAATTGGAGAAAAGTCTGTCTGTCTGCCTAACTTTTAACACTCCCACCCTCCCTGAAACCTTCCAA